>CATKHJ010072565.1:0-10810 GCA_949750685.1 Vernicia montana | reverse complement strand
GATTCAACATTTCCAAATCATTCATATCATATTTTCATTGTACTCTATCTATGGAGAAGGTCGAAGACCGAAGACCGAAGGTCGTAGGTCGAAGACCGAAGACAAAGGTCGAAGGTCGAAGACCGAAGACAAAGGTCGAAGATCAAATGGCGAAGACCAAGGGTTGAAGTCCGAGGCAAAGGCCGAAGGTCGAAGACCAATGGCGAAGGCCGAAGGCCGAAGGTCGAAGACCAATGGCGAAGGGCGAAGGTCGAAGACCGAAGGCGAACGTCGAAGGTCGAAGACCGAAGGTCGAAGGCCGAAGGTTGAAGGCCGAAGGTCGAAGACCAAGGGCGAAGGCCGAAGGTCGAAGACCAAGGTTGAAGACCAATGGCGAAGGCCGAAGGTCGAAGGCCGAGGGCGAAGACCAACCCTGTTTTCTCAATTCTTCTCTTTTAACTTGCTCAAATACTTGTAACTTATTCAATCATCAATTAGCAATCAATACATGTATATTCGGGGTATTACACTTTATATCTCCCTATACCCTAGGATCGTTACACCCCATAAGTAGGATGTGACATTAATATTCGGTTCAGTTCTGGTATTTTCAATTTGGTTCAATACAGTTCAATTCGGTATAGTTCTCGGTTCAGATATAGGCTAAGAACTAGTACTATACTAAATTAAAATTTTAAGTATAGTGCGGTGTAGTTCTTGCCCTAAATCTAAAAAAATGTCAGTACTAAATCAGTTTGGTATTTCAATTCGGTATAATGTTTTCAAGTATCGTGCTCTGCTCTAACCCTCCCAATACTAAAAAATAACATATTAAATATAAAAACCTGATAACTCTATTTTTTTAAAGTTATTTTACCTGTTTAAACTCAAATTTTGGTTCAGTTCTTGATAATTTAATAATATTATTATTTATTTTGAGAAATAAATAATTCTAACAATTTATAAATAAATTATAACATGTTTTGAGTATTTTTATTTTATTTTATTTTATTTTGCAAAATAAAGAGAATTTCGAGATGCTATACAAAAGAGGTGAAAATTGTCAACAAATATAGGTATTTAAATTAGGTTGCCTAATATATGTAAATTGTCAAATGTGGATGCCTAAATTAGGTTGCATAATATATGCAAATTGTCAAATGTGGGTGCCTAAATTAGGTTGCCTAATTTAGGCAAATTGTCAAATGTGGGTACCTAAATTAGGTTATTTACATTTTGCTGACTAACCTAAGCCACTGATGCAGGCAATGATGCAAGATGGTGAAAAAGAAGATGGAAATTGTCTATAAATAAGTATTACCACTACTCCTTCAAGGCATCATTCAATCATTCAATCATTCAATCATTCAATCAAGAAAACAAATATTTAGAGAGTTTATATTTTTTTAGTTTCATTTCTTTCTATTTTCATTTTGATCAATAAGAGAAATTTTGGAACTTGTGTACGTCAAATATTGTATTCCAAAAAGAGTTCTTTCTAAACTTTTATTCTTCAATTCAATAATAAGTTGTTATTATGTTTTCTATTAAATTGATTGTTAATTTAATTGTTTCTTTCTTCTTAACTATGAGTAGCTAAATTTCTTATCTATGATTTAGATGTAATCTCTTAATTTGCCTATGACTATCTTTGTTTAATTGATTTGGTTTTGATTATTATAATTAATCTTTTATCTTAGAACTTATTGCTTGTAAATAATTGATCATTATTTATATGTTTAAAGATATTATGTGAAGTAGCGAGAGTGGAAGCATAATATTAGTTAATTGAGATATTAGACCTAGGGAATGTGTTGTTTAGAGATAAGAACACTTTTTTTTTATTATTATTTAAAGGATTTCCATAAAACTTAATGGGTTTGTATTAATTGTTTGTGATCACGAGAATAGATATAAGGTTAACATAAATATTTATATTGTGTCTTGAGAGAGAACATCATATAATTTAGGAAAATCTAATAATTAATTTCAATGAAATTAAACCAATTTAGAGAACATAAAAAAATTATAGGTAATCGATTGATGAAATCTAAATTCTAAATCTTTTTCATATATTGAATTTATCTTTTAATATTTTTTTTATTTTTTTTATCTCAACTAAATCAATTTTCTAAATAATAAAGTAATTATAATTTTAGTACTTGACAATACCTTCTCTATGGAATCGACACTCTACTCACATATTATTACTTGCCCACGATCTATACACATGCAGAAATTGCGCAACAAAATCCAAACTGCAAACTTCTTCCCTTTCCTTCCTATAATTTTCTTTTATGAAAACCATCATTTAATTAGGTGAAAGATTTTTTTTAAGGAAATTAGATGAAAGTGATATTGATTCAATTGTTTTTTTTTTTTTACCATTAATGTCTATTTTTAAAATCATCTATTTTTACCATTATACATGACTAAGGACATATTTGATAGAATACCTTGTAATTCAATAAAATAAATTGGAGTTAGATTATACAATGATAAATAAGAGTATTATTTTACATATTATAATAAATTTTAATTATATATTATTAATAATTTTAACATTATACATAAAATATATTAATAAAAATAACTATACATTTTAATTTAATTCCTTTATTTAGGAACAAATATAAGATTCGTTACTATAAAAAGGATAATGGTAACCTCACCATTACATAATTAATTATGTGAATATATATAGACATTAAAATATTTAAAAATTAAAATATATATATATATATATATATATATATATATATAATTATTTTAATTTTTTTTTTATTTTTACAAAAGCTAGTTTTTAAATTTAAAAGTTACAAATTTTAACTTTTAATCCAAAAACTAACTTAGCAGTTGAAAATACAATTGCTTGTTTCTATTTTTTTTTTTCTTTTTACCAAATATTATGCCTGAACAATTGACTAAAAAGCCAAATCAAAAGGAGGTAAAAAAGGTGAAGGGGACGGAAATATTTGTTGAGAGGGAATTTATAGGTCAATCACTTTCACCACGTCAGATTATAAATTATTAATAGTGATTTGATATATCGGCGCGTTAATTATTATACACATCCTATTCACCTTATGATTTAGGTAATTAATTATCATATTCACTTTATAAGATAATTATTTTTTAACATGAAAAATCATGATTGAACAGTTCATAATATGACGTATTAAATTAGGTTCACCTAAAATTTTTTTTCGAATAAAAGAAAAGAAATGGGATGGAAAGAGAAAATTGTTATTTAATCATGTTTAAAAAATTAAAAATTAGATGTGATGAGGACCAAAAAGTACCCTATATAGGAGTTCTCATTTTCCTCTCTCTCTCTCTCTCTCTCTCTCTCTCTCTCTCTCTCTATATATATATATATATATATATATATATATATAAAGGGAAAAGCTTTGTGCCTCTAATCTTACCTTTTCTTTCATACAGATCCTCTAATTTTACCTCTTTCATCAAGTTGAAAAAGAGAATGTGAGAAAAATATTTTTTTTTATTTGAATGGATGAGAGAAAAAGAGAATTTAATGGTCAACGACAAATAAATTCACATAGGTTAATTTAATTTTAACATGTCAATACAATACCAAGGATAAAACCAGAATTTGAAAAGAATTTATTTTCATAGTGTAGGTTGAGATATCCATTGATATTGACAAATTTTATATGTGAAATGAAAATTTCTAAAAAACTGGGGTATAATTATAATTTTTCAAAAACTGAAGTATCATCTTCGCAAACCGACATTATTCTAAAGACAATACCTACTAGTCGGCAATTCCGAAGCCACAAGGGCAACTACATATCGATTCCTTTAACTCGTTCATTCAACTCAAAACCGACTCACCGCCTCTCCATCTCCGATCATCAATCAACCAAAATACAGAGAAAGAGAGTAGAATCTGTTTCCATAAAAGAACACAAAGAGCTCAGAAACGATGTCGTACGACGACGTAGAGATAGAAGACATGGAATGGAACGAGCAGTTACAAGCCTACACATACCCGTGTCCTTGCGGTGACCTATTTCAAATCACCAAGGAGGATCTCCGTCTCGGCGAGGAAATCGCCCGGTGCCCGAGCTGCTCCCTCTACATCACCGTCATCTACAACATAGAAGATTTCCTCGGCGACGATGATAAATCGAAGAATAAGAAGAAGAATATTGAGCCTCCAAAGCAGCAAACTATCGCCGTCGCTTAAATCTGAAATTGGAGGTTTTCACTTCTTAATTAATTGTTTACTGTCTCTTTTTTGCGAGTTGAGGTTAATTGCTTAGTCATAAAGAATTTGCTGTTATCAGTCTCAGTTTTGGTCATATGGCGATACAGTTGATTTTAGTGTTATAAGGATTTACAAAAGCGCGATTGATTAGAGTTTGGAACTGAAATTTTTTTTTTTTTTTTTTTGCAATTTATTATATATGAATGCTTGCTTTTGCTTGTGTTAATTATTAGGTCACAAATTCTTGTTCTTTAGTATATGAATTTTTTATTTTTTTTTGTGGGTAAATTTGGCTCCGACTATGACTTGAAATCAATGCTTTTCGGCACTGTTGACAACTCCATTAACACTGGTTGCTCATTGGTTGGATTTTGTTCTTTAGTATATGGATTTTGAGTTTTTTTTTTTTTTTGGTTCATGATGAGGCTAAGAGCCCTAAAACAAGCTAAATAACACCTCTTATGTAATCTCCAAAAATGTATGGAGCCCTAGCTTGAGCAAGATGACATAGTTAGAAGACCTTGTGGCTCTAGCTTTGTTGAGAAAATGTTAAAAAAAAAATCAGCATTTATAAGCACTTAATTCAGTGCCTATAAATATTGATTGTTGTGGCTTTAGTTACAGTTTGTACCAAGCTGTAATCAAAATCATTTTAAATGTTTTGGGAGCCTATATAAGGGCTCTCTTTCTCCTTCCAAATGGTTTTGGTTACAACTTGCTACAAGTTGTAACTAAAGCCATAACAATCAACATTTTCTCAACAAATCTCCATCAAATGTTGAAAAAAATACAAAAAAAAAAAAAAGTCAACATTTGTAGGCACCTAATTAGGTACCTACAAATGTTAATTGTTGTGGCTTTGGTTACAGCTTGTAGCAAGCTGTAACCAAAATTATTTGGAATGAGTAAGGGAGCCTTTATATAGGCTCCCATAACCACAACAATCAACATTTGTAAGCACCGAATTAAGTTACAGTTTGCTACAAGCTGTAACCAAAGCCACAACAATCAACATTTGTAGGTACCGAATTATGTTCCTACAAATGCAGACTTTTTTTTTTAAACATTTTCTTAATAAATTTCCACCAAATGTTAAAAAAAAAAAAGTCAGCAAATTAGGTGCCTTCAAAAATTGATTGTTGTGGTTACAAGCTGTAACCCAAAACCATTTGGAAGGAGGAAGGAAGCCTTTATATAGGCTCCCAAAACCACAACAATCAACATTTGTAGGCACCGAATTAGGTGCCTACAAATGCTTACTTTTTTTTTTTTTTTTTAACATTTTCTCAACAAATTTTCATTAAATATTAAAAAAAAATACAATAACTCCACCTCTATCAAATTCCACCATAATTCAAAATTATTAAAATTTTATTTTTTTCTTCCGTTGATGTAGGCTTACACCGAACCACGTTAAAATTGTGTTCTCTTTATTTGATATTCTTTTGTTATTCAATCTTATTTACATAGCCAAATAAATTAAACAATGTGTAAAATTCCCAACAAGTTTGAGCAAGAGGACATAGTTTATCTTGACCTGCTAATCATTTGGCATTGGAGTTTGAGGTTCTTTATTATATGGAATTTGGTTATTTAGGTTGTTGATAGTTGGAATGTATCTGGTGCTTAATGTGAAGCTTTAAACTGTGGGTGGAAGCTATTAAAAAAAGTACGAAAAAGATATGCTTCAAGAAGATATTGGAAAATATGAGAATGAGGAAATGGGAATTATTGATCTCTTTTTTTTTTTTTTTTTTTTAATGATCTATGGGGAATTAGTGTTGGAAATCTTGGGTTGATGGAGATACTAATACTTATCATTAAACTATTTTTATTTTTTTGTTTCCTCGTGTGTTCAATTTTCTAATTGTGTCATGTAGTGGAGTCATTATCAAGCTCTTTAAATTGTGCTTCATAGTCAAAAACCATTTTGAGGCAGCTATCTGTAGTTGTAATTCATTTAATGATTAGTTCAATGGAATATACTTCACTCATTTGTGATTTTGTACCTCTTGCTATTTCCCTTGCGAAGTGAATATTATATGCATGTCATGTGTATCAGTATCTTCTGGTGAAAAGGCTAATTATCTGAAGAATAATAGATGGATAGAGGGGATTTGAAATCTTTGCAATAACATTGAAATGTAGAAGTAATTTTGTGATGAAATGCTGAGAGATGAGCTTCTATACGTCCAGAGAGTAGTAGCACCTTGAATCATGGGAAGCTGTCACATAGTACCGGAAGAATGTGTTAATGATTACATTTGTTTGGATTGATAGTGGAGGGAAAGAAGTGGGATGGATTTGATGCATGTTTTTTTATTTTTGGATATTTAAATAAGACAAGTGAAGATACGAGATGAATTTAATCCTTGTTTTTCCCCATATTCCATTTCTCATAGAAAGCAAAGTCCATAACAGAAATGAGATCAGTGTGCTAATTTTATTTTCTCAAGACTATAACCAAATAACAGGATAAATTCTTTTTGTAGATTATTACATTTTTACTCTTATAATTTCTCTTCATTTCAGTCTGATAATTTTGTTTTAGATAAAATAAATTTTACTATGTTTTTTTCTTCCTCATTTATCATTCTTGCAAAACTAGTTTTAGATATTGTTGCCTTTTCTTGTAGCTGTGCTTCTTGTAATAAATCACTTGGCAGGTTTTTGGTTTTGCTTTTCCTCCATTATTTGTACTCAACCTTTACAAGGATGGAAAGTAATGTAACTGACAACTGAAGCAAAGCTACAATAGCAGAATCTGCCATGTGAGGCAAACTATTAGAGCACAACTTTGCAAGTCTGTTGTTGATAAGTTGATACATCATTAAATGGGATTATTTTTATGGCAGCAGACTTTTGATGTTTTGTCCAATACCTTAATTTATTACTTTTGTTACAATTTAATTTATTAGTTTTGTTCTTTTATCAACTATAAAGCCACATTCAAAGATCCTGATTTAGTTGAAAAAGCTGCAATGATGGTCTGGGCTATTTGGTTTGCTCAAAATCAAATGGCTTTCTCGAAGAAGGAAATTCCATAGGGAAAAAACAATGGCGGTAACGATGGATACTTTGCAACAGTACCAGGAAGCTCAGGTTGGTCCACCAGGTCATGCAAGAAACAATGCTGAGCATAAATGGATCACCCTGATGGAAATTGCTTTAAAGCAAATTCAGATGCTGCGTTGTTTAGTGATGGATCTATTGGCCTGGGTTTTGTTATTAGAAATGAGAAAGGTGAAGTAATCCTAGCTGGTTCAAGGAGGAAGAAGATGGGATGTAATGCGCTGCTAGCTGAATCTTTAGCAATGAAATTCAATATGGAATCAGCACTACAGGCGGGTCTGCACAGAGTAATTTTCGGATCTGATAGCCTATTGCTGGTGGAGGCACTACAGAAGGCTGCAGCAATGGACACCTACCAGGATGTCATCAGTCAAGACTGCTTTGAATATAGCAAATTGTTTAATTTTAGTTCTTTTTCATTTAGTTATCGTGTAGTAAATAAAGCTGCCCATTGCATAGGGCATCTCCAACCCAACTTCAAAACATCAAATTTGATGTAAAAATCACACGAAAATGCTTCAATCCAACAACTACAAATATGAAGTTATTAATTGGCGTTGCACTGTAGACACGCTAAATTTGGCATTGCATTGGTGTGTAGCACCTTTTTTTTTTTAAATAATTAATTTTAATACATATTAAATGGATAATTTATGCAATACATATATATATATATATATAATTTTTTTAATTTAAATTATTTTTTTTATGTATTTTAACAATAAAATGTTAAATATATGAGATAAAAATTAATTAAATAATTTCTTAAAAAAATACATTCAAATATTAAAATTTCATTATAGTCAAATTAAAAATACATCATAGAGTAAAAAAAAAAAAACAAGACATTGACATAAAGTTTAAAAAAAATACAACATTGACATGAATATAAGATCAGATTCCTAAAAATTAATACAACGGCTGAGATATCTAAAGGATGAAATGTGTTATGTCAATATTTTTTTTATCTTTTGATGTTAGAAATGGTGAAGATAATATCATATTCCTAAAAATTAATCTAACGGCTGAGATAAGGATAAAATTCATCTAAAGGATCAGATGTGCCATGTCAATATTTCATTATCTTCTGATATTGGAAATAGTGAAGATACGATCAAATTACCTATGCTATAAATATGAATACCATGTTTGGAAGTAATTCATACTAATTAATTTTCTTCAAAAATGAATTACAACGTTGGAGGTCCATCTCATTTATCATCTTCTACATCATCAAGTTCCGATGATGATAATTATGATTAAGTTTTTCAACGGCTAAAAGAGGTGACAAGTCAGGTGATTGTTAATAACAATCATATCATCACTCACTATCACAGTGAAGAAAACAACCAAGGGACATATCGAGGCTCAATTCTTGGTCATATAGTGATCAACAGCGAACCAGGAAAATGCTGATCGTAATCTCTTCAATGACTATTTCGCGAAAAATCCTCGGTATACTAATGAGATGTTTCGTCGATGATTTCGAATGGGTCAAAATTTATTCCTTCGTTATTTTAATGTTGTTAGTAATCATGACAACTATTTTGTCCATAGAAGGGATGCGCTCAATAGACTCGGATTGTCGGGTTTGCAAAAAACTACAGTTGTATTTCGAATGTTGGCATATGGTCCACCGGCGGATGCCACTGATGAGTACATTAAAATAGGAGAATCTATAGCTATAAAAAGTTTGAATAGATTTTGTTGTGCCATTGTCAAGGTGTTTGGAGAGTAGTATCTTTGATCACTTAACGCTAACGATGTTGCCAGGCTACTCCATATTGGTCAACGTCAAGGTTTTCTAGGAATATTGGGTAGTTTAGATTGTATGCATTGGAAGTGGAAAAATTGCCCAACGGCATGGGCATGACAATATACAAGTCGTAGTGGATCCCCAACTATTATTCTGGAAGTTGTAGCTGATTATGATCTTTAGATATGATATGCATATTTCGGTCTACTGGGATCCAATAATGATATTAATGTGTTGGAGGCATCCATCTTTTTGCTAATCTTGCTCAAGGTATTACTCCTCCCGCTCATTATGTCATTCAAGGAAAAAATTATAACATGAGTTACTATTTAGCTGATGGTATATATCCAAAATGGTCTACTCTTGTACAAAGTATTCACAATCCACATTGTCCAAAAAAAAATTATTTGCAATGAAACAAAAAGGATGTAGAAAAGATGTTGAGCATGCATTTGGAGTAATCAAATCATGATTTGCAATTATGGTAGGACCATCACGTTTTTGAAATAAAAATGTATTATATGATATAATGACTACGTGTATTATTATGCACAACATGACAATTGAAGATGAACGTGATATTAATGCAACAATTGAAGAACAATGTGAATTGCCAACTCAAGATGTTGAAATGGTGGTAGATGAAAATACTCGATTTCAAGAATTCCTTGGTCGACATAAACAAATCAAGAATAAAGAGGCTCACATTGCACTTCGAAATGCATTAATTGAACATTTGTGGGAAGAATATACTAATTTTGAGAATTAAGGTCTATCAATATATACTTTTAATTGTGTGTACAATTTTTTTTAATTAGATGTAATGCTTATTGTCCAATTTTGTAAAATGTTTTTATATATTAAATGTAATATTTTTGTGGTATTTTATATTAACTGTAATGGTTTTTATATATTAAATGTGAAGTTTTATGGTATTTTATATTAATTGATGTCTAATTTTTATATAATAAAAAAAATTTATAAAATAATTAATTTTTATAATGTTTATTATGAGGTTAAATATTATTATTTTAATATTAATTATTATTTAAAAAATAAGTAGAAAACTAATTTAAATTTATAGAATTAAAATAGAATAAAGAAAAAGAGAATATTCTAAGAAATATTTTTTTTAGTGTAATATTTAGTGTGGTGAGTTGAAAATGAAATAGTAGTTGGTGTTAAAATTGTACTATTTTAGTGTAAAAATTACACTAAATTTAATGTTTTGGGTTGGAGACGGCGTTACCTCTGCAGATGATGAGTTCGTTTGGGTAGAAGAAGTTCCAAGTATTTGTTTACACTTTATTATGAACTATGTAGCTGTGGCTGTTTAATCGGTAAAATGACATTTTTGGTGTCTAAACTTGGCAAAATTTGTCAATTGGGTGTTTAAACTTACAAAAATTTCAATTTGGTGTTTGAACCTGTAAAAAACTTTCAATCTAGTGTAATTCCCGGTTGCAGCTGTTGACGTGGCTTTTAATTTTCTTTTAGCAAATTAAGTGCCATCGTGGAAAATGATTATAAAGTAAAAGTCTATTATACCCTTCCCATCCAAAATAACGTTAATAAGCAAATAATTAGATTAGGGATTAGGAAATAAAAAATTTGGGGATTTTGATCTTGATTCTTATACTATGAAGAAATTGACTGGTGTTAGGGTAAAAAAAGGAATTGAATCTCTACTGGGGTCTTCGAAAATGACAAGGTACTTTATTGTGTCTGATGCATTTGGCTTTTTCTTTGAATTTTTTTTCCTACTATGC
>CATKHJ010072554.1:0-10644 GCA_949750685.1 Vernicia montana | reverse complement strand
TCACATTCTCTCAATCAAGATTTAATTAAAAATCTCCGAGTCGGAATCCATCGGTTTCGCGCTTTGCGTACCGATTTTACTTAGGTATTTTCTATGCCCATCTCTAATTCAATTTTTACATTCCATCACTTCTAATGTCCTCATATTTATATAAATTCTCCAAATAAAATCTATAAATCCTTTTCGAGATCGGAATTTATCGATCTTGCACTTAACACCTCAATTTTCCAACCCGTATCATTTTTAAGATTTCAATTCCTAACTTCCTTTTTTCCTTCTTAAACTTTTCATTTCAATTGTTTCCATGTCAAATATAACTCCAATGATATTTTTTCTAAAATTCTCTATTTTTTTTTCATACAGTCAGGGACTCAATTTCCATACCGATACCCGTTTAGTTCTCTGATTTTCACAATCGTCATCTATACTCCGTCGTTGTTACTTCAATCATTTCCCTTCAACCTCAATATTCACAGTGAACTCAGGGTTCAACCTCAATATTCACAGTGAACTCAGGGTCGGGGTGTTACAATCACAATTTAATAGTATTAGTTACAGAGACCTTTAATTACTAATAAAAATAAATTCATATCTATTTTGTTAAAAAAAAAAATTTCATGAATCCTAAAATGAAAATGAATGTAATTACTAAATAGTTTTTTGTATTTTTTTCAAATAAATAAGGTTGATATTTCATTTGTGCACTTAATGTAAGTAAAAAAAAATTCTTCCATTAAAATACTTATAAGAAACCTCTCTAGCTTTTTCGTTGAACTTTCGTTTTTCACTATCCCTCATTAATAATAGCTATCCCTATCTCGTACAGTTGTATAGTTTGAATAAAATATAATCACATTTCAATTTCTCATCCCTAACAATTTCCAAGAAAAATCCTGAATTAATCCCAAAATAACTGATGTCAGTTTAAGTTGAATAAATTAATACTCCCTTCGATTCTTAATAACTGTCATTTTAGAGTAATACACTTAGATTAAGGAGGTAATAAATTAGAAATAATTTTAAACTAAATAGACTAATATACCCTTAATTTTTTTTCATCAAAACTCTACTAATAACACTAAGTCAATTAATGTTAAGGGTAATTTTGAAAAAAAATTAATTAATGTTACATTGGGTTTGTAAAACGATAATTATATTGAAACAAAATCACTTTTCTAAAAAGACAGTTATTAAGAACCGGAGGAAGTAATTAAGTATGTAATTTCCTTTTAATTATTAAGTAATTATATATATCTAGGTGTGAGTTCTTTAAAAAAATATATTTTTTGCTTGAAAATTTATCAATAAATTTTGAATTTAATGATATTGAATTTATTTTTAGAATTAAAAAATATTGAATTCAAATTTAAATCAGAATTAAATTTACTAAGAAAGAAAAATGAAAATTATAAATGAGAACAATAATTATATATATATATATATATATATATCGAAGTTTTTTCTTCACAGACGTGTTGTAGCTGCAAGGAGTGTTATTTTTTTGTTTGCCCTTAATTACATTTGTTTAATTTATTACATGACTTTTGACTTTGATGCTTCTTTTGTTTTTGAAAATATTAAAATATTTAGAGAAAATTTAATATTTGTAAAATTTAAAATTAATAAAATATATAAATTAATTAAAATATATAAATTTAATTTAATATAAAATAACTCATTAATTTTTATATATTAAAGTATAATTTATAAAAAAATATTCTTATATAAAATATTAAAATATTATTATATTTCATGTAATATAATTATTTTGATTTATTTTTTATACATAATTATAGAGAAAAATTATATATTCATTACAATTTGTTATTTATTTATTAAAATTACATAAAAAAAAAATTATATAAATGTAAAAACTTTCATTTATTTTGTCAGTTTATTATTCTTAATTACTTTTAATTTTTTAAAAAATATTTTTTCATATCAATATAAAGCACAAATAAAGATACTTACCTGTCATATCAGATTTTTTTAACGTCTGTTTAATAAAATATAGAGGCAGAGTTTTACATATGTCATTTTGGAAAGATCAATGGTTTAATAGGACAAAAATAAAATATTAAGTGTTTACTTGAACATCAGTTCAAAGAAGATGATTCTGTCTGTCACTTTGGTCAATTAATTAATTAAGATTAAAATCAAGAAATTTTTATATAAATATTTTTAAAAAATAAAATATTTTCATACATATATTCTTTTATTTGAAAAAAAAAAAGTATTTGGAGTAATTTACTGTAAAATCAATATACAAATTCAATTACTGACCTTTGCATGCCAACTAGACTGACTCAAAAAACGGGCCCAAAGTCTGTCTAAAGGTTTCAACATGTCTATTCCAAGTCTATACAAATCCGACCCAATGCAATAAAGTATTTATTATTATTATTATTTTTTTTTTTTTGAGAAACAATGCAATAAACTATTAATTACTCGTTAATAAGGTTAGAAAGATATATATTAATCTAGTCTTGAAATTCACTTTTATTTATTAATCAATGAAGGTTGATTTGATTAATTTTTTAAAATGATTGAATATTTAGAATTTAATATCATGTCTAATTATTTTAATTTTATATTTTAAAATTTAAATTGATATTCATGATTAGTTACAGTTTGACATCATGTCTAATTATTTTAATTTTATATTTTAAAATTCAAATTGATATTTATATTTATTTCAAATGATCACATATTTAAATAAATTCGAGGAAATTAATTTGTTATTCATATATATGATTTTTTTTTTAGTGAATTGGACAAGTTAAATCTCAAAGCCATTAAAAATTTAAAATGTGTACGTATTAAAACTTAATCATGGATTAAGAGGGTGTATTCAATTAAAATTTTTAAAGATGTTTATAATTTTTTTTAAGTGAATGACTTTTGTAAAATTCATAAATTTTTAATGATTTATGCGAAATTTAAAAAATTATGAATGACTTTCAAAAATTTTATTTTAAAAACTTTTGTAGACATTGATAAACTTTTATAGATATTAATAGACTTTTATTGATTTCTAATATCTATTTTATTAAGTAAGATTGTTAAATAATTAATTAATTGTTGTAAATTGATTTATTAACACAGCAGATTGAATACAATAATAAGAACAATAAAATAATAAAATAAAGAGAATGTAAGAGAGAGAAAAAATATGTAGAAAGAAAATAAGTTGGAAACTCTTAGTATTAGATTAACCATAACTTTCCTTATATAGAGGAATAACTAGGGTTTTAGCGTATACAACATTACTGAAATATCTATACTATAATCTCTCTAAAATATATACTTAATGATGTTTAAGTAATATCTACATATAATAATTTATTTATAACACTCCCCTTTTGATATTACTTACACCATAAATATGCCTCGTTAAAAATTTTGTTAGAAAAATCTAGTGGAAAAAAATATAGTTAAGGAAAAGAGTACAATTCACGCACTATTCTGTCATTGCACAGATTGCCTCATTAAAACCTTTGGTCAAGAAAACTCTGTGGGACAAAAACTTGATTAAGGAAAAAGAGTACAATCTTATACTAATTCGCTCTTCCTCATGAGAACAATATTTTAAGACGGCGCATATCAATCAATAAAACAAGTCGTTTCAATATGATATTAGATGAGGACTTAGTAAATAAGTTTGCTATGTTGTCACTCGAGCGAATTTGGTAAATATATATTTTATCACTATTCTGGAACTTATGCATATTAAAGAATTTGGGTGAAATATATTTAATTGAGTCACTCTTGATATATCCATTTTAATTTGTGCAATACATATTGTGTTAATTTCAAATAACATAATAGGAGTATCTTTTATTGAAGTACTTTAGGACCATAGTTCGCTTTACAAACTTCCACGAAATTGTAGTACCACTATAAGCAAATACATAACCAGTCTAAGATCTATCATTATGGAGATCAAGTAACTAACTATCATTCGCAAGATAACGTAATAGTCCTCGAAGATAACTCAATAAGAGTTTTACACCATTCCGATATCTTTTAATAGGTGCAGAGCTATATCTAGATAGGAAATTTATTGTAAATGCAATATCAAGCCTGATGTAATTAACTATGGTACTTCATGACCAAATAGCTCATCATTATCTTCTTTAGATCTAAAAGAGTCTTTCTTCACTTCCAGTGAGCGAACCACCTATTGATGTGTTTAAATGAAAGGATTTATCCACGCAAAATTACTTAAGTACCTTTTCCACATAAGTAGACTGGTATATTATGACTCCTTGGGATAAATGATTGATCTTCGGGTCGATACAAAATTTTGTTTCTCATAAATTTTTTATCTCGAATTTACTTTTCAAATAGGTACATGCTTCTTTGAGTTCGTGAGAAGTTCTAATGATATTTAGATCATCAACATATACTGCAATAATAATATAACCATTCTATGGTCTTTTTATTAATACACATGAACATAGTGTATCATTCACATATATTTCTTTCAATAAGGATTCACTTAAATGATTATACCACATACGTCCATATTGCTTTAATCCATACATGGATCTTGGCAATTTGTTGGAATACAGGTCGTGTGTTTGATGTGTATTCATCTTTGGTATCTTTAGTCCTTCTAGAACTTCCACATAAATATAATTTTCATAAGGTGCATAGCAAGCCTTTCTTTAACTGCCATATTATTCAAGTAACGAAACGTGATCATATTTATAACAGGAGAATAAGTTTTCTCATAGTCAATACTAGGTCTCTGCGAAAAACCCTGGGTAACTAGCATCATTTTATATCTTATCACCTCATTATTCTCATTATGCTTTTGGACAAACACCCATTTATACTCAACTAGTTTCATATTTTGGGGAGTCAACATAACAAGTCCGAATACCATGCATTTAAATAGTTAGTCTAACTCAGCCTGAATTACCTCTTTCCATGATCGTCAGTCATGTCTATGCTGACATTTATTTATATTCATAGGTTCTGGATCCATATTGTCTCTTGAGATAGCAAGAGTTACTGTTGAGATAAATTCATCATCAAGGATAAATGAATTTCTATCAAATCTTTCTCCTGTATCACAAAATTAATTAAGATATCGTAATTTTCATTCATCTGATTATCAACTCTATGAGTCATATCTGGAGGATCTATTTATTTCGTTGTCTCAGTCTTTATCTCATCATTGGCTATAACTCTTTGACTGAGATCTTCCTCTTCAAGAGACTTCTCTTCAGGAGATTTTCTTAGTGACTCTGCTTTTCTTATCCGTGGATTTTTATTTTTAGTTCCAATTTACTGTCCAAACTTTTGGCGTGTATTGAGCTCAATTGATTTTCTATTTTCAATAGGAATCACAACCCTTACTAGGATATTAGCAGCTAGAATATGAGATTTTGTCACTCTTTTGGCATCTATAAATGCATATGGCAGTTGAGTTGTAATTTGTTGCAACTATATTATTTTCTGAACTTCTAGTTCATTCTGACTTATACGTAGGTCAAAACTGTTTAAACGGTTTTTCTTCCAGAAAATTTCTCGACATTCTTTTGCACTAATAGGTGCTTTTTTCTCTCCCTAATGTTGGAAAATGTGCCTCGTTAAAATACATTTCAAATCTTTTATATGGACTCATTTTTGCACATTAAGATGGTATTATTAGTACATACACGGCATAACAAAAAACTTGCAGATGAGAAATATTAGGCTCACATCCATGTACAAGTTGTAAAGGGAGAGTATACATGATATGTATAATGACATGTTATATCAAACCTTCAAGGTTTTATTATTAAATTACATATTCAATGCTTGAACTACATGTTCAATACAACATATTTTTCATGTATACTGAAAGTAAAATAATAACTAAATAATTCATAGATTTATAATGCACAAAATAATTCATAGATTATATGCACAAAACATAATCCAAATAATAATAATAATAATAATAATAATAATAATAAAATGCAAAATCCTAGCCAATTACTCCTTCAGTGAGTCTATATATTAAGCTTGAGTTGTGTCCTCTATGTGGGCTATTTCTCTTCTAGAGTTCTCATGATCTATCAAAAGTACCTCACTCGTGAGTTTTAACTTTTAGTTATTTACAACATTACTTCAGGGACTGCTGCTATATCAGTGGGCCTAGTTTGATGATTTCTCATTAGCAATTTATAGTTGTTTTCAGCCACTAGAAGACAAGCAATAAGTTCAAAATATTTTGTAAATTTTCGCTATCTATACTGCTGTTGCAGGAGTATGTTAGAGACATAAAAATAATATATGTTTTCTATAACATATTATGTTATGTAATTTTATCACCATACAATTTCAGCTGTAAAGTGATTTTAAACATGGCTGAATTGTTTTCTAAACAAAGAAAAAAGGTATTCACTAATTACGTTATGTGAATAATAAGGCCAATGTTACTATATCGGCAACATATATTAACAAAAACAATAAATTTTTGTACATTAATAATAAGCTGACGTCATGGTTTATTAATAATAATAATAATATGTTAACATAAACAATATATTAACTATTTCCATAATATATTCGCAACATATAAAGCCACACAAAGCAAAGGTTCCGTTTCATATCTCTACAATAAAGAAGTCTCGAGAGGAATATAATATATTGGTGAATAATTCGAACCATGTTTGAGCATGTTTGGTTGGAAAGCTCAATATGTGTTGATACCATCATGAATCGTGTGCCGTGTATGATGGCTAGTAACTCAAAAAAAAATATATATAATAGAACGAAGTCGTACTGATAATATGTTGTAAATCGATTTATTAACACAACAAATCGAATACAATAATAAAAACAATAAAGCAATAAAATAAAGACAATGAAAAAGAGAGAGAGAGAAAATATGTAGAGAGAAAAGGGGTTCGAAACTCTTATTATTAGATTAATCATAACTTTCCTTATATAGAGGAATAGTTAGTGATAAGAGATAAAATATATCGAACTGGGTTATGAAATAAAGATGGGCCCGACCTAATTGAATATACTTAAAAGCCCAACAAAGGTAAAAATCAGGCTACCATGGAATGGAGTTCGTTTCCATGTAGGAGACTGAAAATCATGCCAAATGCCATTCCAAATCCAAACCGGTCAAGGAAATCCATACTCAATTCATGTAAGGACTTATATCCTATAAATACCTCAAGAAATCAATCATCTCAGGTACATTGACTTATACACATGCAATACAATACATTATCCTTAATCTTCCTAATTGAATCAATCATCTAACTTGATCGTCAGAGTGGGCATTGCTAGGCACCCCGCCTAGCCCACTTGACTCTTGTTTCTTCTTACAGGTCGCATCAACTTACCATTGAATTCAAGAAAGGTGAAACTATTCCACTTCGGTTGAATTAGCTTCATCCAATTAGCGTCGTCTATAGGGAATGATTAATTAGAAACCTTTCCTAAATATTTTCAAAAATTTCGTGACTTATAGAAGAATTTCATCAAGAATTATGGTTCAATCGGAAGATAATAACAATCGGGAAAACCTTCCCAGAGATCCTAAGAGTTTCAAAATTCACCCAAGGGTGGAAAACCATACCGAGACTCATGTCACTGCGCCCGGACGAACCTCAAATACTAATGTAGCATCTATACTGCAACAATTGAGTGTCATAGTCCCAGTTCAAGGTGAGAATCAGTCTATCTTGTTAACTCCTGAGCTGTGTCAGCTTTACAGTTGTTGCTGAGCACCCTGTAAACCCCTCAAACTACTTCGACAATCAATATTCAAATAAATACCGAAGTAATACCAGGAGCATATCTTACTCGAAGGCTCGACTTTGGAGAAATATCACCAGAGGCACGAAATCAAGATCGTGTGATTCAAAAAAGTAGAGAAAGAGTAAGATCAGAAATAGTCAGACTTGGCGATAATGCTGAAAAAGAAAATCCCAACCCAGGACGAAGTGATCAAGCAGCTAGCAGAAATCGAAGCAAGGAAGGCCATCCTCAGCTTTCGAATAGGGCCGATCCAGGTAGCAGAACCAAGGAAATGAGACAATCCAAGAAGAGGGCTAGAAGGGAAGAAGATTCTCTCTCCGAATCTTCTAGTTACGAGGCCACTAGCCAGAAAAGGGATGAGGAGATAAGGGAGACCCTTAAAAAGTACTTAGAAGAAATTGCTGAGGATAAAAATAAAAAGTCCTTAGACAAGAATCTTAAATTGGCTCTAAAATCTCCTTTCACTAGGTCCATACAAGAATACAGAATGCCCAGTAAATTCAAGCCCCCAAACTTGAAAAAATATGGTGTTGAAACTGATCTAAGTGCCCATGTTATGGACTACAAACATGCGGTAGAATTGCAGACAAGAAGTGACGAGGTCCTGTGCAGAGCTTTTAGAGGATCCCTAGAAGGAGCAGCCACTGGATGGTTCGATGGCTTGGAAGAAAAAAATATTACTAACTTTGGGCAACTCGCTACTCAGTTCATGCAGATATTTGCAGCTAGTATTCCAGTAAAAAAATGAACGCAAAGTCTCGAAGCCATAACACAGAAGGAAGGAGAGCCCTTGAGGGACTATGTAGCTCGTTTCAACAGGGAGGCTCTAAAGGTTACACAGCTTGACCAGCCTAGGGCAGTAGAGGCCCTACAAAATGGAACTTTCCACATAGATTATTTCAAAGCATTGTGCAGACATGCACCTCGCACCCTGGAAGAAACTATGGTCATTGCTCAAAAATACATTAGGCAAGATGATGCCTACTCTTTTAATTAGTTCGCTAAGAAAAGAAGGGCAAGTGAGAGTTCTAAAGTAGAGATCAGAACTAAGAAACCAGAAGAGCCCAGTAGGGAGAACAAAAGAGGTAGGAGTGAGAAGAGTAGACCACCTCATACCTTAGACCTGACCAAATTGACTCCACTGAATGCTAGCCCAGTAGAGGTGTTCACAACTTTTAAAGATCATGATATTTGGACTCACCCTCAACCGATGTTTACTCCATCAAAATGGTAAAATAAAAATAAATATTGCTTGTTTTACAACACCAATGATTGCAGGCAATTACTGGAAGAAATTGAAAGATTGATCAATCAGGGATACTTGAAGAACTTTGTGAAGGGTAATCAAGGTGAAGCTAACAAAGATAAAGGGAAGCAAGCTATTAATAATGGGTCAGCAGGAGTCATTAATTGCTTAACTGGTGGACCAGATGAAGTAGCAATGAGCAGAAATCAATATAAAGCTTCCCAAAGAAAAAGTGAAGAGCCTGAGTTCGTCTTCTAGAATGGATGTCCAGTACCAACTAGAAGAGGGGATGGAAGCCAAATAAAACACCCTCATCCAAATCCATTAATCATCCAAACAGTGGAAGCCAATTTTTTGGTAAAAAGGGTGTTAGTAGATAATGATAGTTCGGTAAACCTACTCATAGCCAAAGCATATGCTAAAATGGGGCTTAAAGAAGGCGATCTAGAGGACATCGGGAATCCATTTTGCACTCTAGATGGAACAGAAATACCATCGGTTGGGATTGCAAGGTTACCTGTTACAGTAGGTTCTACCCCAGACTGTGTGACGGTAATGGCCAATTTTGTGGTAGTAAGATTACCATTAAGCTATAATATTGTATTCGGCAGACCTCTGCTTTATGATTTTGATGCATCAACCAACATCAGACAACTCAAAATGACCATCCCCAAGCAAGATGGAGGAGAAATATGTGTCTATGGGACATAAGACCGAGGAGAGCCAGAGAGGAAAAAACAGAAAAAAGGTATTCACCTCGCACCTGGCAGAGGAAGTCGCTTTGGTTGAACCAGCATGCAGAATTTCATAACAGAAGACCGAACCAGTAGAGAAATTGGAGAAAATACCAATGGGAGGAGAACAATCGGAAAAGTACTTATTGATTAACTCCTCCCTAAAAGCATCAAACTCAACAATTTTTAATAGATCGTCTATCCAGCTTTGCATGGTCTTCGAATGAAATAAAAAGGGTAGATCTAGACATCATCACTCACCATCTCAATGTCGACCCCTCTCATAAACCAATAAAACAGAAGAAAATGTGCTTCGGTCTGGAGAGATAAGCTGTGATAGATGAAGAAGTTGATAAATTAATGAAAGCCGGGTTTATCAGGGAAGTACAATATCCGGACTGGCTCGCTAATGTAGTCATAGTAAAAAAGTCAAATGGGACCTATAAAATATGCGTAGATTTCACAGATATGAACAAAGCTTGTCCAAAGGATTCTTATCCCTTACCTATGATTGACAAATTGGTAGACTTGACAGCTGGGTACGGATACCTATCTTCATTAGATGCAAAATAGGGGTACCATCAAATAAGAATGTATCCAACGGACGAAGAAAAGACCTCGTTCATAACTGAAAAAGGGACTTACTGTTACGTCTCTATGCCTTTTGGTCTAAAGAATGCAGCAGTAACTATTGTGCTAAATCTGCAAGTGTACAGATCGTGGGCAAATAATAGTATGTGAATAGAGTGTCGATCCCACAGGGAAGGTGTTGACAATTACCAAAAAGTATGATTACTCTATTATTTAGAAAATCAATTCAGTTGTGAAGAAAAAGAAAATTAAAATAGATGTAAGAAAATTTAAAAGACAAATTCAATATATGATAAAGAT
>CATKHJ010072543.1:0-13489 GCA_949750685.1 Vernicia montana | reverse complement strand
ATGGGCTTTCGACGCCCGGTTTCACTGTTTTGACCCGTTCTCGCTCGTTTCAACTCCGTTTTTAGTGATTTCAATTGCGTTGTTCTCGTTATTCAATATTGGATGATATGAGAATGATTTAGAGGCCAAATGGGTAGGTCCTAGGTCCTGAGTCCCGAGGCTCGGATTCTCGATTTTTGGGCTTTTGGCGATCTTTGGCGATTTGGCTTCCGGAGGTCTGTTTACCGAGCCTTGGTGCCTCTAAGCTTTGGTTGTATGCCGGAGGGTGCAAAATTAAGGGTTCACAGGGGTGCCTAGCAATGTCACTCCGACAATCAAGTTAGATGATTGATTCAATTGAGAAGATTAAGGATAAAAGTATTTGCACTTGTTTGTGTATATGTGAATGTACCTTAGAGGGTTGATTTCTTGAGATATTTATAGGATATAAGTCCTTACATGAATTGAATATGGATTTTCTTAACCGGTTCGGATTTGGAATGGCATTCAGCATGATTTCAACTTCCTACATGGAAACGAACTCCGTTCCATGGTGGCTTGATTTTCACCTTTATTGGGCTTTTAAGTATATTGATTTGGTCGGGCCCAACTTTACTTCATAACAGTCCGGTATATTTTGTCCCTTATTAGTGGCCTCCCTGTTTCAGCGAAGTCAAAATTTTGTGAACTTCGGTTGAAACAATTCGGTTTCTTTTTAATATCTAAATAATTTGATCCTCTTTGCCTTAATGCATTGTTTACTTCGGTTTTGAGGCCTTGACTTTTGCTTTAGAATTTCGAGAGTCATATATTTTCGCGCCTGGCCAAGATCCAGTCATTTAATGCTGAAGCACTTTTTTAGACACATGGCACAATCCTAGCCTTGAAGTCTCAGGGTCGTGCTTTATCTATGCCACTTATTTCATTTTTTAAATGATTAATCAACACATTTTTCTAGGATTTTGTTTCTTTTAAAAACCCCTTCTTCTTTATTTTTTGAACACTTCTTACATTCTCATATTTCTCTAGAACTCTCTTTTCTTCTTCTTGCTTTCTCAGTTTTCCTCTGTTTTCACTTCTTCTTATTTTCTTTCTTCATCATACTGCAATGGCTCCAAAGAAAGATGAGAACTCCTATCAAAGCATCAAGACCGATTTGGAGAATGCTTAGGGAGATATCCCTTTTATTCTGAAGACCAAAGATTTAAGCGGTTTTGCTGAGAATTTGGAAGATCAAGAGAAGTTCGCTGTGGATTTTCCAAAATCGGATGCCAGAATTCTTGTCAATTCTAACATCCCCAATACTGTTGAGATGACCAAGGATAACGATCACATCATCTTCTTTTATCATCAAATCGAGACTGGTTTGCGATTTCCATCATCTCCCTTTTTGGTGGAATGTTTCAACTATTTCTGTATCAACCCAATAATGCTATCACCAAACTCAATTCAAGATCTACATCAATTTGAGGTGATTTGCAAAGCTTTGGGTCTCCGCCCCACTGTAAGAATGTTTCAGTGCTTTTTCAAATTCATTCGCTCCGGCGACAAGCGAGTATGGTGCACTGGTGCGAAGCCTGGGCGCAATCTATTTGTTAATAAACCAAACAAGGTGAACAACTGGCACACCAAGTTTGCAATGGTGGTAGTTAAAAAGCAGTTTCGAGGTAGTGAGGGCTTTGGCTTTCGAGGAACTCTTCAAGTTCCTGCTGTTTATGGTCTTCCTGATATTCCCATGAACCTCCTGCCCGAAGAAATCATCGCAATGGAGACCCTTATAAAAGATGACTGCTCTTATGATATGGGGAAGCTTGACTTTTGCTTCTCGCATCAAGGATGCACGAGGTAAGACTATACATCTCATCATTAAGGATATTAGGGATGAGTTTTCACCTCTTTCTATCTTCATTTTTGCTTAATCAGTTTATTTCTTTGTTGACTTTTCCTTTTTATTTTTGTAGTCTGGCTTACCAACAAAGATAATTCCTACAAAAAGATTCATGAATTATCAAAGGCTCTAAGTCTAACCCCTTCACCTTAAAATGAGGCTGCTTTCCTCCCCATCTTGGTTGAGCGAACCGGCGAGCTCCGGACCGCCAATGCTTCTGATTGGGGTGATGAGTCGTCTACTGGGGAGAAACGAAAGGCCTCCTTTTCTCCGATCCAGCCTATCCCCAAGAAGAAGAGAATGCTAGTAAAGGCAGTTACTGGTAGCTCTTCTCAATCTAAGGCCCTTGTCCCAGCTACTCCAGTTACGAAGTCAATGGTTAAGACTTCTTCAACTTCGAGAGCAGCAGGCAAGGTGGTCCCCACTACAGTGACTACTCTAGCCATTGGAATTGCACCACCTCAAGATCCTCCTATTGCTATCTCCAGTGATGGCGAGGATGTGCTTCCAGTCTTCGAGCTCGTCCACAAATCAACATGTGATTCTTCTTCCTCTTTTGAGTGAACTACTTCTGACCCCGTCAGAGACCAACTTTATAATAGTGACATTTTTTATGTTATAGTTGAAAGAATCCGAGAAAAGGTTCCACCTCGTCAAATTGTTGATGAGGTTATACGAATAGGGACTACTCTTGTTGACGAGCCTTCTATCCCTGACGTCCCATAACCTGATCTAGGTATTTTTTTGTCTGTAATGAGTCTCCTTAAACATTCTGCTGTGATGATCTCTTCAATTTAGTAGGTTTTTCATATTTCTCTTTATTTTCTATTCGTATATTGTCCTTTTGCTTGGTGCTAATTTTTTGTCTACCTATTTTCAGCAATTGAGAGTTCAGAGAAAGCAACTACATCAACTCCTATAGTCCTTCTTCCACAAAATGTCTCCTTAGATGACTTTATGGATGAAATGGAGTGAGCTGATAACTTCATTCCTTCTTCTGCTGTCCCTATTTCTGACCCCAGCTTGCTTTTTAAAGTTACTTCTGATGATACTTTACTTCCTTCAGTGATTACTGAAAAAGCAGGAAAGGTTGTAGTGGTTGCTCAAGACCCTGTGATGGAGGAGACTCTTAATAATGTTAATACCGAGGTTGCCCTACGCCTTGAAGCTAGTGAGGTTGGAACTTTGGAGTCTAGGCTTCAAACCGATCTCATACTTTCTCCATCCTGGGGTGGAATTATGAATGAGGGTACTTCGCATGTCTCTGAGTCAATGGTACACGAGGTCCCTTCTGTTATGGAATCTACTTTTCCTGAATAGTTACTGGTGGACTCTGAATCCACTATTGATGAGGTATTTCTTTATTCATCTATTATTGTGCCTATCTTACTTCTGCTTTCTTACTTCTATTCCTTATCTGTTTTTGTTTTATTTCAGTTGACGAAGTTGAATAAAAGATTTAGTGAAAAGCTGAATGAATTTGCTCGATATCGTTCAGTGGTGTGAAGGTCTTTTTCTTGAAATCAAGATATCATCAATAAGCAAAATGATGTGATCTTATCCCTTAAGACTTCTAATCAAAAGATGGCGGGGAAGCTCAACTCTGAGATTGCTTCTTTACGAACTGCTATGGAGGAGGAAAAGAAGAAGCAAATTGATTTGACTGATTTGGAAAGCTTACGAGCTGAGGCGAAGAACTTGGCTGGGGAGAGAGATCACTATAAGGGTCTCTTTACCCAAAAATTTGAGGAATTGGAATGGCTGTCTACTAACTTAAATGCTAAATTGTCAGACTTTGAAGCTGAGGTGAAGAGAAAGGATTCTGATCTTCTAGATCATCAGAAGATGATAGAAGAGCTCCGATCTGAAGTTGAGAAGTT
The DNA here is from genome assembly GCA_949750685.1 of Vernicia montana. Classification (NCBI taxonomy): domain Eukaryota; kingdom Viridiplantae; phylum Streptophyta; class Magnoliopsida; order Malpighiales; family Euphorbiaceae; genus Vernicia; species Vernicia montana. The sequence goes on along the minus strand of CATKHJ010072543.1, from coordinate 9,742 downwards.
GCAAGCTGAGATTTCTAACCTCGGGGAACGAGTCAAGGACTACCCCGAATTGATGAAGAACTTTGAAGTTGCGGAGAAGCAGATTGCCGATCTCAAGGATAAACTTAATAATTTTGAATGCCTTCGCAAAAAGGCTGAAGACCAAAAGGCTTTTGTTATCCAAGACTTCTTAGCTTCTTCGGATTATAAGCGTCGGTTGGCCTTGGACTCCACTGCAAAGGCGATAACTTGTTATAATATGGCCATTGATATTTGCGCTGCTAAGTTCCCTAAGGTTCTGGCTCATGTACCAAAGCGTATGTTTGTTCCAACTAGCTCGGCTTCGTCTCCTGTTTCCTCGAGTTTGATTTGTCCTGCTTCTGCTTCAACTCCTCCAGCTGCTCCAACTTCTCAAGAGCATCCTCTTGCCTCATGATATATATATATATATATATATATATATATATATATATATATATATATATACATTTTGTAATTAATTCAGCAATTAATACAATTTTTTTTTTCACTATTCTACCCATTTCATTTATGCAGCTCGATTTATTGAAAGCGTACTTAGTTTCTTTTTACTGCTTTAGTTGACTTCGACCTTGCACCACTATGCTTTTGTTTATTTTACTTGTTTGTTTCCTTGATGGCAAACTGTCTTGCTAAGGTTATTGTTCTCTTAGTAGAGAATCACCTCGTGTTTGTTTGCTAGGTCTTTTTTTCTTTTTAATAGCAATTCTATTATGCTATAGAAGATTTTTAAGGTCACTTGTTGCTCAGTTCGACTTCATTTGTGATTAGGTACTTAGGTTCTCTCAACAAAGAATTACCTAGTTGACTTCTGTCTAGCTTTGTCTAGGTGCCTTTTTGCTTCGCATTCTTCTGCCTAGGCTTTTCTAGGTCTTTATTGCCTCACGGTCTTTCGCCTAGCCTTTCCTAGGTCTTTTTGCCTCGTGGTCTTTCGCCTAGCCTTTCCTAGGTCTTTCACTCTCTCAACAGAGAGTTGCCTTGCGGTCTTTCGACTAGCCTTTTCTAGGTCTTTCACTCTCTTAACAAAGAGTTGCCTTACGGACTTTCGCCTAGCCTTTCCTAGATCTTTTTGCCTCGTGGTCTTTCGCCTAGCCTTTTCTAGGTCTTTCACTCTCTCAACAGAGAGTTGCCTCGCGGACTTTCACCTAGCCTTTCTTAGGTCTTTTACTCTCTCAACAGAGAGTTGCCTTACGGACTTTCACCTAGCCTTTCCTAGGTCTTTTTCCTCGCGGTTTTTCCCCTAGCTTTTCCTAGGTCTTACTGCCTCGCGGACTTTCGCCTAATCTTTCCTAGGTCTTTTGCTCTCTCAACAGAGAGTTTTTTTTTTTTTTTTTTTTTTTTTTTTGAGGAATAGAATAATTTTATTGATAGAACTTCTTAAGATGCTGAATATTCCAAGTATGTGGAATTTTGACATCTTGCATTGTTACAAGTTTGTAAGTAGTTGGTCCTATCACTCTTTTAACTTTAAATGGTCCTTCCCAATTAGGTGCTAGCTTGCCTTTTCCTTCTCTTTTGCCTGTAGCTTCTAGATTCCTCATGACTAGCTCTCCTTCTCTGAATCTTCTAGCTTTTACTTTTTGATTAAAGTAGCTTGCAGCTCGTTGCTTGTAGGCAACCATCCTGATGCTCACCTTTTCCCGGAGTTTTTCTAAGAGATCTAGATCTAGTCTTCTTACTTCATTATTGTATTCATAATTTGTGAAATGGATCCTTCCACTGGGTAACCCAAGGTCAACTGGAATAACAACCTCGCTACCATATGTTAGACAGAAATGAGTCTCTCCTGTGGACTATCTTGGGGTGGTTCGATATGCCCATAGAACATGATGAAGTTCATCCACCCAGCTTCTCCCATATGAGTTTAGCCTTATTTTAATCCCTGAAGGATTGTTCGATTGGTCACTTCGGTCTGTCCATTTGACTGGGGATGGGCTACTGAGGAGAAGTGTTACTTTATATTAAGTATAGAACAGAAAGCCCTTACTTTAGCGTTGTCGAACTGCCTTCCGTTGTCACTAACAAGCTGATACGGTACTCTGAACCTGTACACAATACTTTTCCATAGATAATTTATCACTTTTTCGGCTGTTATTGTTGCAAGCGGCTCTGCTTCTACCCATTTGGTGAAATATTCAACTGCTACAAGAAGAAATTTTCTTTGTCCCGAAGTTGTTGGGAATGGTCCCACTATATCTATACCTCATTTTGCAAAAGGCCATGGGGTAGTAATTGGCATCTGTTCTGCTGCAGGGACATGTCTTCCTCACTCAAACTTTTGGCAAGAGGGACATTTTCTAACGAAAGCGATGGCTTCTTCTTTCATTCTGGGCCAAAAATACCCTTGTCGAACTGCTTTGGCTGCTAATATTTTTCCACCGACGTGCATTCCACAACACCCTTCATGAATTTTCCTCAAGACATATTCTGCCTCGCTTGGTTTTAGGCATCTCAGCCATAGGAGAGAGTATGCTCTTTTGTAAAGTATGTCACTATGAAGAAAAAAGTGGGCACTTCGGTGTTTCACTTTTTTGGCTTCTTTAGGATCTTGCGGTAATTCTCCTTTTTCGAGGTATACTTTAATTGGATCCAACCATATTGGTTCTTCATTAAGCTTCATTACCTCTTCTCCTTCTTGAATGCTTTGATGTCCTAAAGTCCCTATAAAGATATTATGTGGCAGTTCGATTGGGTGCGTTACTGCAAGTTTGGAGAGGCTATCTGCTTTATTATTTTGGTTCCTTAGAATCTTGTGAATCTGCAGCTTGACTCCACGATCTACCATTTTCTGAATTACCTCTCTAGTTTTCTCTAGATATTTGATCATGGAAGGCTCTTTAGCTTCGAACTCCTTTTCTATCTGCCTGACGACGAGCTAGGAATCACTGTAAACTTTCAGTGATATTAAACAAAGATAGTCTGCGAACATTAGCCCTTGGATTATTGCCTCATATTCTGCGATATTGTTGGTTGTCTCAAATCCAAGTTTTAAGGCGTATTCTATCATAAACCCTTGTTCGTTCTTTAAGACTATCCCACTACCACTTCCTTCTTTACTACTAGCCCCATCAATAAATAGTTCCCAATTTAATTCATCTTTACAGCTTGGTTCTTATGGGTTTGGCCCCCTTGTATTTGTCTCTAGTTCGGTTTCTATAACTTCGGTGCCGAAGGAACATTCAGATAAAAAATCTGCAAGTGCTTGCGCTTTAATAGCTGATCTAGCTCGGTACTGTAACCCATGTTGTCCCAACTCCACCGACCAACACAACATTCGCCCTGATGTTTCTGGTTTATGAAGTGTTTTTTGTAGGGGTTGGTCAGTTACTACTATACCCTGGTGTGCTTGTAAATAAACTTTAAATTTTCTAGCAGATAAAACCAAGGCATAAGCTATTTTTTCTATGGGTGAGTAATTTAGTTCGGCTCCATGTAGGACTTTGCTGAAGTAGTATATTGGTCTCTGCACCGATCCCTCTTCTTTGACTAGAACCGAACTGATAGCTTGTTCCGAAGCAGATCAGCATTTCTTCTCCTAGTAAAGGTAAGCTTAGCACTTATTTTGAACTGAGAAATGTTTTCAGCTGCTGAAAGGTATGTTGGCAATCCTCGGTCCATTTAAAAATAGCTGCCTTTCGTAATTTTTTGAAGAAGGAAAGGTATTTTTCAGCTGATTTAGACAAAAACTGACTCAAAGCAACAATTATCCTTGTTAACTTATATACCTCTTTGATATTACGAGGTGCTGCCATTTCTAATATTGCTTTCACTTTGTCTGGGTTTGGTTCAATTCCCTTTTTATCTCACCATATACCCTAGAAATTTACCTCCTTGTATGAAAAAGGCACACTTCTCTGGATTCAACTTCATGCCATACTCATCCATGACCTTTATTACCTCGTTCAAATCCTTGAGATGTTTTTCGAAGCTTTTGCTTTTAACTATCATATCATCTACATAGGCTTCTATATTTTTCCCTAACTGGTTTTTGAACATCTTATTTACTAGTCTCTAATAGGTTGCTCCCGCATTCTTTAGACCAAAAGGCATAGATATGTAACAGTAAGTCCCTTTTTTAGTTATGAACGAGGTCTTTTCTTCGTTTGCTGGATACATCCTTATTTGATGGTACCCATGTTTTGTATCTAATGAAGACATATATCCGTACCCTGCTGTTGATTCCATCAATTTGTCAATCATGGGTAAGGGGTAAGAATCTTTAGGATAAGCTTTATTCAGATCTGTGAAATCTACACACATTCTGTAAGTCCCATTCGACTTTTTCACCAGCACTACATTAGCAAGCCAGTCTGGATATTGCATCTCTCTAATGAATCCAGCTTTCATTAATTTGTCAACCTCTTCGTCTATCACAGCTTGTCTCTCTGGATCGAAGCACATTTTCTTCTGTTTTATTGGTCTATGTGAGGGATCGACATTAAGATGGTGAGTGATGATGCTTGGATCAACCCCTTTTATTTCATATGAGGGCCATGCGAAGCTGGATAGACGACCTGCTAGAAATTGGTGAGCTTGATGCTTTTGTTTGTCCTCTAGGGAGGAGTTAATCAATAGGTACTTTTCCGATCGTTCTCCTCCCATTGGTATTTTCTCCAATTTCTCTACCGGTTCGGTCATTTGCTCTGGAATTATATATGCTGGTTCAACCAAGGTGACTTCTTCTGCTGGATGAGAGGTGGATACATTTTTCTGCTTTTTCCTCTCTGGCTCTCCTCTGTCTTGTGTCCCATAGACACATATTTCTCCCCCCTCTGGTTTGGGGATAGTCATTTTGAGTTGTCTGATGTTAGTTGATGCATCAAAGTCATAAAGGAGAGGCCTTCCGAACACAATATTATAGCTTAGTGGTAATCTCACTAATACAAAATTTGTCATTACTGTAATACAGTCCGGGGTAAAACCTACTGTAATAGGTAACCTCGCGATCCCAATTGCTGGTATCTCCATTCCATCTAGAGTGCGAACCGGATTTCCAATGTCCTCTAGATCACTCTCTTTGAGTCCCATTTTAGCATATGCTTCGGCTGTGAGCATGTTTACCGAACTGCCATTATCCACTAACACTAGTTTTACCAAGAAATTGGCTACCACTGTTTGGATGATTAGTGGATTTGAGTGAGGGTGTCTGATTTGGCTTCCATCCCCTCTTTTAGTCGGTACTGGACATCCATTCCAAAAGACGAACTCAGGTTCCTCACTCTGCCTTTGGGAGGCTTTACGCTGATTCTTGCTCATTACTACTTCATATGGTCTACCTGTTAAGCAATTAATGACTCCTGCTGATCTATCATTAACAACTTGCTTCCCTTCATCTTTGTTGGCTTCGCCCTGATTACCCTTTACGAAGTTCTTCAATCTTTCAATTTCTTCTAGTAATTGCCTGCAGTCATTGGTGTTGTGACCATGAGTGTTGTGAAATAGGCAATATTTATTTTTATTTCGCCATTTCAGTGGGGTAAATATTGGCTGTGGGCGAGCCTAAATATCCTGATTCTTAAAAGTTGCGAACACCTCTGTTGGGCTCGCATTTAGTGGAGTTAATTTGGTTAGATCTAAGGTATGAGGTGGTTTGTTCTTCTCACTCCTACCTCTTTTATTTTCCCTACTGGGCTCTTCTGGCTTCTTGGTTCTGCTTTCTACTTTAGAACTTTCACTTGCCTTTCTTTTCTTAGCGAACTGATTGAAAGAGTATACATCATCTTGTCTAATGTATTTTTGGGCAATGGCCATAGCTTCTTCCAGGGTGTGAGGTGCATGTCTGCATAACGCTTTGAAGTAGTCTTATGGAAGGTTCCATTTTGTAGGGCCTCTACTGCCCTAAGTTGGTCGAGCTGTGTGACTCTTAAAGTCTCCCTATTAAAACGAGCTATATAGTCTCTCAAGGGCTCTCCTTCTTTCTGTGTTATAGCCTCAAGACTTTACGTTCATTTTTCCACTGGAATACTGGCTGCGAATCTCTACATGAATTGAGTGGCGAGATGCCCAAAACTAGTGGTACTTTTTTCTTCCAAGCCATCGAACCACCGAGTGGCTGCTCCTTCTAGAGATCCTCTAAAGGCCCTGCATAAGACCTCGTCACTTTTTGTCTGTAATTCTACTGCATGTTTGTAATCCATAACATGGGCTCTTGGATCAGTTTCACCACCATATTTTTTCAGGTTTGGGGGTTTGAACTTACTGGGCATTCTGTATTCTTGTATGGACCTAGCAAAAGGAGATTTTAGGGCCAATTTGAGATTTTTGTCTAGAGACTTTTTATTTTTATCCTCGGCAATTTCCTCTATAAACTTTTTAAGGGTTTCTTTTATCTCTTCATCCCTTTTTTGGCTAATGACCTCCTGACTGGAAGACTCGGAGAGAGATTCTCCTTCCCTTCTAGTCCTCTTTTTGGATTGTCTCCTTTCCTTGGTCCTGCTATCTGGGTCAGCCCTGTTTGAACGCCGAGGATGGTCTTCTTTGCTTCGATTCCTGCTGGCTATCTGATCACTTTGCCCTTGGTTAGGATTTTCCTTTTCAGCATTATCACCAAGCCTGACAATTTCTGATCTTACTCTTTCCCTACTTTTTTCAATTATACGATCTTAATTTCGTGCTTCTGGTGGTATTTCTCAAAAGTCGAGCCTTCGAGTAAGATCTGCTCCTGGTATTACTTCGGTGTTTGCCTGGATATTGATTGCCGAAGTAGTTTGAGGGGTTTGCAGGGTGCTTAGCAGCAATTGTAAAGCCGATACAGCCTTAAGAGTTAATAGGACAGACTGATTCCCACTCTAAACTGGGACTATGGCACTCAATTGTTGCAGCGTAGATGCTACATTAGTATTTGAGGTTAGTCCAGGTGGAGTGACATGGGTCTCAACATGGTTTTCCACCCCTAGGTAGATTTGAGAACTTCTAGGATCTCTGAGAAGGTTTTCCCGATTATTATTATCTTCCGATTAAACCATTCTTCTTGATTAAATTCTTCTATAGGTCACGAAGTTTGAGAATATTTAGGAAAGATTTTTGACTAATCGATTCCCATAGACGGCACCAATTTGATGAAGCTAATTCTAGCCGAAGTGGAATAGTTTCACCTTGCTTGAATTTGGTTATAAGCTGGTGCGACCTGTAAGAAGAAACAAGAGTCAAGTGGGCTAGGTGGGGTGCCAAGTAATGCCACTCAAACGATTAAGTTAGATGATTAATTCAATTGAGAAAATTAAGGACAAAAGTATTTGCACTTGTTTGTATATATGTGAATGTACCTTAGAGGGTTGATTTCTTGAGGTATTTATAGAATATAAGTCCTTACATAAATTGAATATGGATTTTCTTGACCGGTTCGGATTTGAAATGGCATTCAGCATGATTTCAGCTTCCTACTTGGAAACGAACTAAATTTTTGTGTGTGTGGTCACATGTACATAGACAATTGCAATTTCATATTTGACAATTTTTACAAAATGACCATTTTACCCTTTCTATAATGTATGTTACCATTTCACTTTTCAATGCACATAATTAGACACATTCATATTAGTCATATTCACATCAACACATTCACATATAATTATTACGAATATCATAAAATTTGCACAAAATTCATATAAACGTAACTAGGTCTTTCAAGATTCAAATTTAGCCTTATTAATTCAAATAGCATTTAAATTCTCTTTCTATATCATCATGGTTAATGTTTATGAATTATATAAGCATGAGGTATTACAAACAACTTAAAAGGGTCCAATCAAAAACATTAGGTACTAATGTACTGTGGGTAAATATTAGGGTTTGAACATTTTTTCAATATGAATTGGTCGACTAAGAAGAGTGTATTCAATTAAAACTTTTATAGACTTTTTTTTAAGTAAATGATTTTTGTAGAGTTCATGGATTTTTAATGACTTATGCGGAATTTATAAAGTTATGAATGATTTTTAAAAACTTTATTTTAAAAAACTTTTACAGATACTAATAGACTTTTATATATATTAATCGATTTTTATTGATTTCTAATATCTATTTTATTAAGTAAGATTGTTAAATAATTAATTAATAAGATTATTTTTTTAGCTATAAAAGAAGGGAAATACCTATAAAAACACAAGAACACCCAGCTGCTATTAACTCCCATCTGCATAGAAATTTTCCTTGGCCAGCTCACACCTGCTTTGTTACTTTGCAAAATAGACAAAATTCCATTAGAATGATCATTCTAAATATTCACCCCTCGAGCATAATTTAAAGCCATAGATATTAGAAAATTTGCTGCTTGATTGCATTCTCTGAATATATGCTTATATATCACATTATAGTAATTCTTATTTTTAGGTTATTTTAACTTTTTAATGTTACATAAAATATTATTGACATTCAAAAGCTCAAATAACAAAAATTAAGATGTGAGATTTGCAATGAAACAAATCTTTTATTGCAACTATAAAAAAATAAAGTCACATTAATAATGATCCAAAAAAACAAACACACTGCATATGATTAGTCAATTAAATAATTAATTTAAAATTTATATGGTAATTCTATATAATTTTTTTTTATATATAAATTATATATTCTATTTAAAAGAAGAAAAAAATGATAACATTTTAAACTTTTTAAAAATTATGTTTATATAAACTATTTGTAAAAGTTAATTTAATTAATAATTAATTGTGTTTAGACACCCACCCTTTAATATATTCCTATCAACTATAGGTTTATATGTTGTGTGTTATTTTTTTTTTTTGAAGGTTATGAAATATTTTATTTTATTTTTTATATGTGGTTTCAAAAAAAATCGACTAAAATTTTGAGAGAAAGTTAAAAAAAAATTGTGAAAATTTTTTATTCATACCATGTATAAAAAGTCAATAAAAATATATAAAAGTATATTATTTAATAATAAAAGTCAATAACTTTTTGAATACTAATTAACTTTTATAAATTTTATAAAAGTTGTAATTTAATATCTCTAATTTTTGTAAATTTTTTTAAAATCTTTAAAAGTTATTATTAAATACTTATTGATTTTTATAAAATGTTTAAAAGTTATTATTGACAACCATAACATTTATGTTGATTAAAATCTTTAATTATCTTAATCTAATACACCAATAAATTTAGTTGCACATAATCTTGTGTCCCAATTTTTTTTTTTTTTTTTTTTAAGTTATCGTCTTACGTGTCTTTTTTTTTGCTTCTTCTTATGTCGCTTGGCTTAATTCATTTTCTTTTTTCATTACTCGCGCACTCGCTCTCTCCACCGGATCTCTGAATCTCTCTCACTGATCTCTGAATCATTTAAGATTCTCAATTTTGCTTCTCTTCAAACCTATGAATCATGTAAGATTTCTTTGAATTCTCTACTATTTTGTAATTATTTTCAAATTTTGAATCAAATCTCTAAATCATGTCCAGATTTTGTAAAATTTTGAAGTTTTTGCCATTATTGTTGTGATTTGATTGGTTTGATTTATAATCCAAGGTGAAACAAGGAGTTGATGGCTGGACTCTTCTACAAATTATGGTTTTTCTAATCTTTTTTTCACTCTCGGCTCTTCATCTCCAATGGTAAGTTTTGATTTTGTTTGCTTGTAAATTTGTTGTTCATGCATTTAATTTTGGCATTGCTTTTGCGTATCTTTTGTTCATACAAAGATGGCTATTAGAATCCTTTTAATAATTTTGGCATTGATGACTATTCCCAGGATGCTTCTGTGTCAATTAA
>CATKHJ010072439.1:0-21647 GCA_949750685.1 Vernicia montana | reverse complement strand
CTTTGATAATCACCCCCCTCCTCTCCAACACACCACCCACCCCCCCCCCCCCCCCCCACCAAAATAAAAAAAAAGAGATGATGTATTCTTTTGTGATTGCATGATATTCATTACCCAGCTGTATGATGTAGTTATTTGAGTTTTGTTCCTAATCTTGCAGCCAGATTCAGACGCAGTCTCCTTGGTCTTTTGTGCCCTGGAATCCATTCATGCATCTCTGGCTGTAATGGCTCATAATAACATGCCAAAGCAACTATACAAAGAAGAGGTTCATCCTACATTTGTTCTTTATTCTTCAGTTTTTCCTTAACAGTGTATCATAATTGTGCTCTGTGCTCATTTTCATTTCAGTTCTTACAGTGTACCTTTCTTAGGATTTTTATATGATTGTAACTCCTGATGATTGATTATGGCATTTCCATATTAGAACATTGAAAGAATTCTGGAGTTCTCTAAGCATCAGATAATGGATGTTATGTCAGCTTACGATCCGTCATATCGTGCTTTGCATAAGCCAAGTGAAAATGGGGCACCTGAAGGTAAGTCTTGTGCTTTAATAAGGCTGGAACTTCCATAACTAGCTTTTGTTCCACACGAAAAATAGTTATTAGTACCATGTAACAGTAATTAATTAAGCAGTCTGATATTTAAAACTTAAAACTTGAAAATGATTCTGAACAAGCAGTAATGGCTTCCATGCATAAAAAAGCAATATTATAAATCAGAAACATTCAAGTAGGGAAAATTGTATGGTTTTACCATGTAAGCTTGTACAATCATATCGATTTTGTTTGGAAACTCAATTTTACTTGATTATGAGTCCATGTACATTTTGAATTGTTTACATGTTTCTGACTTGTAAAATCAGAGGACTCAACTCTCAATTTTAACAATGAACCATACTTGCAAAAAAGAAGTCAAGAAAGGGTGATGGCTTTTGCAAATTAATTTGATGTAACCTGCTGTTTTACCTTGTTTGTTTTTTCCCCATCAAATCAATTAATTCTTTGCTTGTGTTATTTATCTTTCCCAAATTAAATGTTACGTTCTTCACCTTTGATCACATCAGGTGATGAAGACGAAGAACTTGAGACTGACTATGGTCCAGCAAGCAAGAGAAGGCGTAGTCAAAAGAGTATAAAAATGAAGAAATCGACATTAAACAAGTCTGCTTATCAATATGCTGGTTCCTAATATAGAATATTACTATGATATTTTTAGTGTTTGGAAATGGGGTTTCTTATTCTTGATTATTTTTCCTTGATAGGGTTTCTAGCGCTGTTAATACTATACTACAGAAACTATGCACTGTCCTTGGTTTACTGAAGGATTTGTTGTTAATTGAGAGGCTATCTGATAGTTGCATTCTACAACTGGTGAAGACAAGCTTCACAACATTTTTGGTGGATAATATCCAACTCTTGCAATTGAAGGCGATTGGTTTAATGAGTGGGGTACAGATCTGCACATAGTATTTCTTTTTGAGAGCTTGTGCATGTATATTTGGACATGTATGCATGCATACATGTTTATCATTTTGTTCTTCAGTCTGAGTCTTGAGTTTTTTTTTTATGGTGATACAGATATTCTATTCATATTCACAGCATCGAACATATATTATTGATGAAATAGTTCAACTTCTCTGGAAGTTACCAGCTTCAAAGAGAGCACTAAGAGCCTACCACCTGCCTGATGAAGAACAGAGGCAGATTCAGATGATCACTGCCCTGTTGATTCAATTGGTTCACAGCAGTGCAAATCTCCCTGATGCTTTGAGGGAAGCATCGAGTGGTAATTCCATCTTAGAAGTCTCCTTGGATGCTAGTTATCCACCCAAGTGCCATGATGCGGTTACAGAGACATGCTGTCTTTTCTGGACCAGAGTTCTTCAGCGCTTTACAACTGTAAAAAATCAGGATGCTTCTGAACTGAAAGTGATGATGGAAAATCTTGTTACAGATCTACTGACAACTCTGAATTTACCTGAGTACCCTGCTTCAGCTCCTATCCTGGAGGTGAGATACATAAAAATAATGTATGTTTAAATATACTATATTATTTTTCCTTAGGTGATGGAGTGTAATCTGAGGACATCTCTGTGCATTTCCCTTATTTCTTGTTGGGATGAAATCCAAGAAACTGTTGGTTGCAGGTTCTTTGCGTATTGCTGCTCCAGAATGCTGGGCTTAAATCCAAGGACATTTCTGCGCGCTCCATGGCCATTGATCTTCTTGGTACCATCGCAGCAAGGTTGAAGCAAGATGCTGTCATTTGCAGCAGGAACAAATTTTGGATATTATTGGAATTGAATGCTGATGATAATATCAATCAGAGTCATCCAAAAGATGCTTGTTGTGTTTGCTTAGATGGAAGACATGAAAAAACACTGTTTATGTGTCAAGGTTGTCGCAGGTTTTTTCATGCTGATTGCATGGGAGTAAGAGAACATGAAGCTCCTAATCGGAGTTTGCAATGCCAGATTTGTGTCTGCAAGAAGCAACTTCTTGTGTTACAATCATACTGCAATTCACAGAGCAAGGATGAGGGGAAAAAGAGTAAAAGTCGATCGGAAAGAAATTCTAAGGCTCGTGATCCCATTATGAAAGTTGAAATTGTGCAACAGTTACTCTTGAATCATCTCCAAGATTCTGTATCTGCTGACGATGTGCATCTTTTTGTTCGATGGTTTGTACGTGAAGCTTTATCCTCACTATTTATTTATTTCCATGGGTATTATAGGGAGAACATGTTTTTTCAGGTTTTATATGTGCTTATGGTACAAGGATGACCCAAAATCACAACAGAAGCTTATTTATTACCTTACTAGACTCAAATCGAACCTTGTCGTGCGTGATTCTGGGACTACGCATTCAATGCTGATGAGGGATTCAGTAAAGAAGATTACTTTAGCACTAGGGCAAAATAGTTCTTTCTGTAGAGGGTTTGATAAGATCCTTCATTTGCTTCTGGTCAGTACAGTATTTCACTTGCTCTTTTCTTGTATGTGGTATTCTCTTGAATCTTGATGCTTACATGTTTGTAATTTCCAGGCAAGCTTGAGGGAGAATTCTCCTGTAATTAGAGCCAAGGCTTTACGAGCAGTAAGTCGAAAATTATTATTGGTTGATCTGCTGGATGTTTGATTGCTGAATAATTGACTTTTATGGCTGATGGCATGATCGGTGTCCTTTTTGCTTTGTTTGATGGGATCAGGTCAGTATTATTGTGGAAGCTGATCCTGAGGTATTACGTGACAAGCGAGTACAATTGGCTGTTCAAGGAAGATTTTGTGACTCGGCGATATCTGTAAGAGAGGCAGCACTGGAACTTGTGGGCAGACACATTGCTTCACATCCTGATGTTGGGTTGCAGGTTTGTCCAGTTGAAGTTCACTTTTTCTTGTACATTTCTGGGACTTGCTTTTATTATTCACTTCTCTTTTTCCTCCACAATGAAAATTTTGGTCGTGTTACAGTATTTTGAGAAAGTTGCTGAGAGGATAAAAGATACAGGAGTGAGTGTTCGTAAACGAGCTATCAAAATTATCCGAGATATGTGCACCTCAAATGCTAACTTCTCTGAATTTACAACTGCCTGCATTGAAATAATTTCTCGTGTTAGCGACGACGAGTCAAGTATTCAGGTAATTTACAAGCAAATGAAATAATTATTAGGCATTTGTGCCAACTTTTACTAATTGTTTACCCTTTCCAGTGGTTGTATTGTATTTATAATTATGTTAGGTGATTTTCCTTCTCAATCAAACACATTCTCTCACCTAGTCCTATGCTTAATGAAAATCTTAATAGTTTGAAGTTCTGTGATATCATTCTTTGATAAATTATGAGTAAATTATAATAATGTCACTGACTTTATCTTTTTTGAGAAGTACCATGTACTTGCATGAAAAATTGTTTGTTTCCCTGATGCTATTCCCTGGCATTTACCCTTCTTTTATTCCAGGATCTTGTCTGCAAGACATTTTATGAGTTCTGGTTTGAGGAACCATCTGGTTTGCAGACACAATATTTTGGAGATGGTAGTTCTGTGCCTCTGGAGGTGGCTAAGAAGACTGAACAAATTGTTGAGATGTTGAGAAGGATGCCAAGTCATCAGCTTCTTGTCACTGTCATTAAGCGCAATCTAGCCCTTGATTTCTTCCCACAATCAGCTAAAGCTGTTGGGATCAATCCTGTCTCACTTGCATCAGTTCGTAAGCGATGCGAGTTAATGTGCAAGTGCTTACTAGAAAGGATATTGCAGGTATCATTTTTTCTTGTTTATGCATATACTTGTTTATTTGGTTTTGAAAAACTTACTGTGAAATTTGTTCTGTCAGGTAGAGGAAATGAACAGTGAGGAAGTGGAGGTGCGGACACTACCTTATGTGACGGCATTGCATGCATTTTGTGTTGTGGATGCTACACTTTGTGCACCAGCATCTGATCCTCCCCAGTTTGTAGTCACCCTACAGCCTTATCTCAAGACTCAGGTTATCTGAAGTGTTGCTTATGTGCTTATCTGATTTCATTCTGATGGCATAAGAGTGTTAGTCATGATTATCGCATGCCTCATTGAGGCATAATAGTATTATGTTTAGTTATATGTAATCCAATAGGCTGCTTTTTACACTTTTTTTTCCTAGGAAGAGAATGCAGTGCTGAGTTTTTCTTGTGATAAAAGTTCCTTCTTTTTTGGTCTACTTGGATATGCCTAGATCTGTTCATGGGCTCGGGTACCTGCTCGGTCCGCCCAAGCCTGTCCCAAAATCATAGGGCTCGGACAAAGAGTATTTCATGTAAGTCCAGCCCGGCATTTTAGCGGGTAGGCCTGGTCATATGTTATAAAAGTTCGGGCCCAGCCTGACCTTTATAATATATATAATAAAATGTTTTTTTGAGGTGTGGGGGTTCGAACCTTTATCAGGTAAGGTGAGTGTTTTAATTCTTTGTTTAGGCTTTGATTGCTTTTAATTGAAATTTCAATGTACTTTATACAATTCGTGTTTTTATAATTTTATTTGTTTAGGTTAAAATTTGTTAGTTTTTAAGCTAATTTGGAAAAGTGAAAAACTGAATTATATATATATATATATATATATATATATCGGGCTGGGCTCAGGCTTGGACAGCCTAAAATAGAATTAATCTCAGGCTGGGCTGGGCTCGGGCCTGAGTAAAAAGACTGCAAGCCGAGTGGCTCGGCCTGGCCCATGAATAGGTCTAGATATGCCATATGTGGATATGCATTAAAGGCTTGTAAAATTTCTGAATAATGTTCCAAACTTGATCAAAGTTCATTTTCATTTGTTCTTCATTCTATGTTAATAGCTTTCACGTTAGCTTCAGTGTGCATGTATATATTGTATTTGTATTATACATATCTGGTGGTCTACATTTTCTCAACCCAATAGATGAAAGTTTGTGACATTTAAGTATTATTTAGGGAGCCATTGTGAAACTGCTGAATAGCTATTGCCATATAAAGTAGTTATTTAAATTAGAAGTTTGGAGGTTACACGTTGAACCTTGCTAATTAAGGGCCATCATCTGGTGCACTGGTAAAAGTTTTAGGGCAGTGACTGTATCATGTGGAAATGTTGAAGTTTATTAACAATTTGGATTTTATATCTGAGGACCTTGATTTGATAGGGTCATAACTGGGTGCTTTGTGTCCAGGTTGATAACCGAGCAGTTGCACAATTACTGGAGAGTATAATCTTTATAATCAATTCTGTTCTTCCCTTGATCCGAAAGTTGCCTCCTAGTGTTGTTGAAGAGCTTGAACAAGATTTGAAGCACATGATTGTTCGGCATTCATTTTTAACAGTTGTCCATGCTTGCATCAAGTAATTTCGATCTCTTTGTTTCCCTCTTGTTATAATTGCTATCTTTTGTTAATTTTTAATTTATTTTATCTCAGCACTGGTAGTATTATATAACCAAATTTCTTTGTGGACCATGCTTTTCTCCCCTCCCTGTTCTCTTCTTCTTTTTTTCCCCTGAATGAACTGAATAAAATATTGGAGTTAGATAGGATTGAGGAAAGGCATTGTGTTATCTGTCTACCTTTTTAATTTTTGTTACTTTGATACATTCACAATCAATTCTGTTGTAGTCAATGGAAACAAATTTATGTGGTTTTCTGGTAGTTGTGATATTGTTTTCTCCTGTGGTGTAGTGTAAAAAGTTTGTGCGCTGTTTATTGTGGAAAGTATTGATTTTGATATCTTCAGTGTTAAGCAAGTAACATGCTATAACAGATTGGCCATTTTACCTAATAAGGAAACAAAGGATAATCTTTGTTGACATGGATCAGAGATATTATTTATATATATTTGTCAGCTCTATGTCATTGATTTTTTTTTTTTTCCCAACTCTATGTCATTGAATAGATGATTGTTTTTTTTACAATTGGCTTTCAAATTTATAGCAGTGTGGATCTTGTTTCTCATTGTAGGTGTCTTTGCTCTTTGAGTAAAGTAGCAGGAAAGGGTGCTGCCGTTGTTGAGTATCTTATTCAGGTATTCTTCAAACGTCTTGATGCTCAAGGAAACGATAACAAGCAGGTTGGTGACCAAATTAGTCTTTTTCTAATTGTTTAAATTTCATATTTGTATTTTATGACTGAATATAAGATTGTGCATCTCCAATACTGCAAAAAGCTACATTTAATATTGTAATCATATTTACGTGCTTTATGCATGTGAATGGTATAAAATGGTTTGGATGGATGAAAAAATTGTTTAACTGTCAAGATATTGAACTGCACTTTTTTATTTGTTTGCATGCATAGATACCAATATGGGTTTGATTCTGGAATCTAATGAATTACTAAAATTAATTTGCTTAAAACAATTTTATTATTTAAAAATGAATCGATAGAAAGTAGTTTGGATGAATTTTTTATAAAAAAAAAAAACGAGTTAAAAATTTAATGAATAATAAGAATTTTCCCTTATATAAAGTGATAGCACTGTGTACTGGTGGTAATGTTTGACAATTTGTGAATGCAACTTGAACTTGACAGAAAATTAGAGGATCTGTGTTCGCTTTAGTCATATTTTTACCGTAACTGTTTCAACACAATTTCAATGTGTGTGATAATTGTGCTGTGTCAACCGTGACCTGCTAATTTATTATTAAAATTGAATTGTTGTATTCAATACAATTTTTAAAGAATGATGGGGTCAAATTTATTGTTTCAGAAAGTAAAAAGATATACGCTAGATATGGTGCCTTGCCAAGTGTATCTTAATTTGTTATTAGGTTAAACAGGTTATGCTTGTTGTGACATTTTTCATTTTAATGAATTGTGGTTGTGTTTCAGTTTTGAGCCTAAATAATTAATCATGCTGTGCTTGTCAAATCCAAATACTGTTATTGCCAACTTGTGATGCAGCATGAATATGCGTTAACTTGAATCGCCAACTCAGCACTAAACTAGCATGGTAGTTATGTAGATTATAAGAAAATGTAATCAAATGTATGATTTAATAAGAATTATAGACTATAAACACTTAAGAGAGACTAAGATTAGGTTTGAAAATTTATTTTTATTCCTTTTTTATTGGATGCCAGTTCTGGATCAGTTATATAATGTGATGTTGAATGTGAATTTGACAATGCCTAGTCCCCTCTAGGTGCCATTGCCTTGGCTAAGATTATGGTCCAAGTATGTAGGCCTATATGGGAGAATAGTTAGATTAGGCACCCATGTTTACAATGTGTTAGAAAGTGAATACATTTTTGTTCATTGCTGGGTGATTGGTATAATACTGTACCTGTATTTGTATTTACAATTATTAGAGGTAAGATAGATGCTTTTGTTGGAAGCACAATTGCAAATACCTGATAAATTGGTGCGAGGGACAAGATTGAAAGAGTTTAATTTCACCATCAATTGTTGTGAGTGGTCTCATTGAAATTATGGGCTTTTTATTTTCTTTGCACAATTTGTCTTCCCTTTCAGAGGTAGAAATTTTTGGGAGATCAGTTAATGGTTTAATTTAGGGCTGCAAAACTCCTTTTGGAGGTTTCATTAGTCTTGCTTAGCAGCATCAGTTTATTATGGCTACATATGTTTGATTTTTGTCTTGCACAAACCATAAGTTTGACATCAAAGGGGTTTCCAGAAGCAGTGTTTGTTTGAAATAGGAATTTCCATGATTCTTTACGTGATGAGTGGTGCATGTTCCCTTGTGTTGAACTGTGTTTGTAAATGATCTCTTTGAATTATCTTTTTGAAGATTTCAGAGAATGAGGCTAGGTGGCTTCACTTTACATAGATGACTTTACATCTAATGGGTGTATGTAAGACAGTGCAAGAGAGAAATAAGTGAATAACTTGGACAAAAAAAGGTTGAAGGTCCTTTCTCTTGCTGCTCTTCAACCTTTAATCTTTACTTTCTTCTCTGAGAGTATGTTTGCAAATGAATTGAGCCATTCTGGATCAAGTTGGAGGCTTGAACTTGTTAAGGGCTGATTTGATATATTTTCCTTGAAGTAATGTGTGGCTCTAATCATTTTTGTACTTGTTTTGTACATGAGATGAGTTCCAATAAGATTTTGCTTGGCACATTTAGACTTGAGTGCTTCTAAGGTTTGGTTGTAGGCTTATATACTTAGAGGGTATATAAAATACCAAATTTTAGGGTTTGATCAATCAAGAAAGAAAGCAGAACCCTCTTTCCATGTGGCTATAACATAATTAAGTCTTTTTTTAATACCTTGAAGACTCGGTTTGGTAGAGGATCATTTAAGCATATTTGTTTATATAAACATAAACAGGAAAGTTCAAGCATGCTCTCGATGTTTATTTACTAAACAATAAGATTGAGTGGTATTGAAAGATTGATTTTGGCTTGTTTACACAAAGCCAAACTCATGCATCATCAGATTAAATAAGTCAAATTTGCATATGCTGAATTTAGTTGAGTTCAATTGTTGCCCTACTTGCTAATTAATGAAGTGAGTTAGGGCTTAACTGAGCTCAAAACTCTTGGCAATGTGTGTGAGAATAGCCATGCCTTGTGAATTATTGTCATGTCAGTTTATCTTGAGCATTTTCATTACTCTGTTCAGCTGACATGTTTGGTGCATATTCTTCCTTTATGAAACAATTTTTTGAAGTTACAAAATATATGAATGAAGACTGACTTACCCCCCATGTGAATTTCAGATAGTGTGCCGCTCTCTATTTTGTCTTGGATTGCTTATTCGCTATGGGAATGCTTTGCTGAGCACCTCAAGTAACAAAAATATTGATGTTGTTAGCAACCTCACATTGTTTAAAAAGTATCTCCGAATGGAGGACTTTGGTATTAAAGTCAGATCTTTGCAGGTACGTTGTCCTTGGCTCTTAGATATTCTGAAGCACTTTGCTTTGAGTTCATACTTATCTAGTTTGTAATTCTTGTAGGCATTAGGTTTTGTTCTAATTGCTAGGCCTGAATATATGCTGGAAAAGGACATCGGGAAAATATTAGAGGCAACTTTATCTTCCAGTTCTGATATCCGTCTTAAGGTATTACAATCTTTTGTTGTTCTATGATTTCATTTTCACTATGTACTAATCAATCTTCTATTCAGCTACAAGCATTGCAGAACATGTATGAATATCTTCTTGATGCTGAAAGCCTAATGGGAACGGATAAAGCCAGTGACAATGTAAATAATCCTGTAGAAGGGAGCCACAGTGTTCCTGTTGCTGCAGGTGCAGGTGATACTAACATCTGTGGGGGTATAGTTCAGTTGTACTGGGATAATATTTTGGGAAGATGCTTGGATTTCAATGCACAGGTTCGTCAGACTGCAGTTAAGGTGAGACCCCATGTTGTATTCTTGTCCCTGTCTCTGCAATGCTATAAACCCTCAGCTTACATGGGAGGGGAAGAAAAGCAAAGCAAATGACATGTTATGCATGGCCCATGGAAATTTGGAAATGAAAGCTATGAGCATAAATAATAGTTTAATAATTTCCAGGTAGAATATCAAAATAATTCTTTGCTAGCTACTTTCAAATGCCGGCCCAGTATCAGTACTAGATGAAAAATTTTCTTGTACTGATTGCTCATATGCACCTCATTAGAGAGCACAATGGTTGATTTTCAATTGCTGCTAGTCACTGAATTTTGACTTCATGCATCTTAGTTTTATATTTTCTGTTACATTTTTAATGCAGATTGTGGAGGTAGTGCTACGTCAAGGTCTGGTGCATCCTATCACTTGTGTTCCATACCTTATAGCACTCGAAACAGATCCTCAAGAGTCAAACTCCAAGCTGGCACATCATTTACTGATGAATATGAATGAGAAGTAGGCTTCTTGAAAGACACCCTGTTTTTGTCCTCCCTTGATGGGTTTATGGCAACTTACAAATAGCTTGATTTCAGGTATCCTGCTTTTTTTGAAAGTCGGTTGGGGGATGGCCTGCAGCTATCATTTATATTCATGCAATCCATTTGTGGTGTTTCTCCCGAAAATCTAAATCAAAAACTCCAATCTAAAGCTGCTGGAAATTTAAAGGGAAAACCTGAAGGTGGCTCTCTTGTTCAAGCAAGGCTTGGAGTTTCCCGAATCTACAAGCTTATTCGTGGAAACCGTGTTTCAAGAAACAAATTTATGTCTTCAATTGTGCGCAAATTTGATAATCCTAGCTGGACCAGTTCAGTTATTCCATTTTTAATGTGAGCTTTCTCCTTTACTGCCAGTCCCAGATTTCACTCATCCCATTTGGTATAATTACAGAAGATTGTTGATTTCTTTTTACAGGTACTGCACAGAAGTACTTGCTATGCTGCCATTTACTCTTCCTGATGAACCCCTTTATTTAATTTATTCTATAAATCGGATAATACAAGTTCGGGCTGGAGCACTTGAAGCAAATATGAAGGGTTTAATTTTACATTTGTCGCAAAGAAATTCCCAGAAGGTACCCCATGGAAATGGGGTAATTCAGCAAGAGCCAGCTCAGCTTGTTCTCCATCATATGGCTACAATGGATTTGAATGGGATAATTCAACAAGAGCCAGTTGCTCAGCCTAAATTGGCTCCTTTGGCATTTGATTTGAATGGGACAGTTCAGGAAGAGCCTCATTTGCTCTTGAACTCTATTCCCCCTGGTGAACCAAAGATGGATAAGATGAGCACTGGTGATTCTTTCAGCATCTCGAAAGATGATGTGGAAAAAATCCAGGTACGTTTTGAAGCTCTCATGCTATTTCATTCCCAAGTGGAGAATGTGTTGACTTTGGATTAGGCCGAAGGTTTTCACTCAAACCTGTGCATGGTTTACCTGGGGAAGGGAAGAATGGTGGAGAATCTTCTCTTACCTTATGTCAAAGGCCTTTGTTGCAATTATATGTTCTGCAATACCGTGTCATATTTACTTTTTGTGGCCTTTATTATCATTCTTTTTCTTATCTCTTTTCCTTTTTTGATAAACAATTACATACAGACAAGAAATATCTCACATCCTGATTTCTTTCTTTTAACTTGTTTACATGTACCCACATTTCTTGCATCTAACTCCTTTATCTATGGTGAATTTGCAGATAGACTGTCTCTGGGCAATTGCATTACAGCTTCTTTTGAAGCTCAAGAGGCATCTAAAAGTTGTGTATAGCCTGAATGATGCCCGCTGCCAGGTAAAATGTCTACAAATTTGGCTTCTTCCATTGCTTTTCTTTACGCAGACAAAAAATTATATAGATGCACTGCTGCAACTAACTTCACTTGATATATCTACAACTAGGCCTTTGCTCCAAATGAACCCCCCAAACCTGGGGAGGTTCTCTCAAGGCAGAATATTCTGTTTGACGTCAGTGAAACATCTACTAGCGTGCCATCCACATATCAAGATTTGGTACAGAGATATCAGGTAGTGTGAACATCTATTATATAACAGTCATTGCCCTAGAAAAGGAACGGCGATTGATTCAACATTATGACTTTCCTGTATATTCATTTTTTTTTTTGGGTCTTTTTGCACAGGAATTTAAAAATGCTTTAAAGGAAGATGCTCTTGATTACACTACTTACACTGCGAACATCAAGAGGAAACGCCCTACCCCTAGAAAGACAAAATATGCACGTATGAACGGAGATGATGACGATGACTATGATGATGCAGATTGGACGGGACCGGTACCGGTACGGCGGCAAAGTGGTGGTGGAAGGAGAGGTAACAGTAGAGCATGTAGGCAGCGATAATAGTTTGTAAATATAAAGTAGATAGGCTAACATGTAAATTTCTTAGAAAAAAAGGAAAGCAATAGGATAGCATGACAGCAAAAAGAAAGAATTCTGGAAACGAAAGAATGAGAGGTCCTGTGATATGATAGAGCAGGTTCTATTAGTATTAGTATGGACCTTGCAGGGCACTTTCTGGAGCTGTTTCCATTGTAATTTGCTCAAATATAATATTTTGTGACTACAATTCTTTTCTGTCAATGAAATTCAAGATTTTTGCATTTGTTTCTAGCAAGATGTGCATAGTCTTTTCATTTTCAGTGGAAACTCATTCCTAATGTTAAGTATTGAGTTAAAGATTGTAAAACTAATCTTTCCTAGACATGCAGTATGAGATTTTTATTTTATTTTTTTCCCAATCAGAATTTTTATCACATCACAGATGTGTTTGAAATTTTTAGTTTTATTTTTAACCTGTATCATGTAAAGAATGATAATAACTTTGATGGCCATATTGAAAATATTAATAATTTTTAACGAAAAAGAGTTGTTTTTTTAAGAATCAATAAAATAAAAAAGCAACAATCCCAAGTCTTTACCAAGTTCTGTATATCATATTAATAATTAATTCTATTATATTCCATTGTTTATATTTAGTTTACCATTATTATATGCGCATTATCAAATATATGGTCTCATATTTCTGCATCGAATTTATGTTGTGTAAGACAGAGAGAGAGAGAGAGAGAGAGTATGTTTTCAGAATTCACTCCAAAAATGTCTAAAATTAAACACGCTACATATTAAAAATTACTTGGATCTCTCCTATATTTTAAAGCCTTGTGGCTTTTTCTTTACATATCAAACGCAATGATTCAAAGTATAAAACAGAGGTTTCCTTGGATCACGATGAGACCATTATTCATTTAAAAATTACACAATAAAAATGGAAAGATCGCTAAATAATGTAACTTTTAAGTTTCTTCTGTGGAAACACTGCTTGTCACCGAGTAGAATAATCTTTCCATTTCCAAGTGATTATGGTGCAATCACAAATAAAGGCTGCAAAGAGGAACAAAAGTAATTTTAGAATATGACATACAAGCACATATATAGGAGGAATAGAAAAAACTAAGGAAAAATTTACCAAGTCCACACTAACTGGTTTTCCATCCTCTACCAGAATCTCGGCTATGGTTCCAGACTGATCAGCCTAAAATCAAGAAAAAAAATATATATAACATATATGATTAAGCAACAGATAACAAAACAAATAAAGAAGTGAAATTAACATTTATTGAACAATTGAAGTCTTTCAAATTCATCTGATGAATGCATAGTAATTTCTATTAAGATAGATTACAAAATTAGCCTTATAATAACCAAATGAACTGATGTAAAAGAGTAGACATACCTCAATTTCGTTCATTAGTTTCATGGCTTCAATGATGCAAACAACCTGACCTTTCTGCACTTTGTCTCCTACCTGTAAAAGAATACAAATATAAAGGAAACTTTGTTACTTCAGCATCGATAATTTAAGTACAAATGAGTTGTTGCCACATGTTCATAGGATATCTATAGATTGTGTGTCTCCAGTGGCAATAGCTTTTTAAGGGTACTCACTAACATGAGCACTTACCTTCACAAATGGGGGTTCACCAGGTGCCGGAGATCGATAAAAGGTTCCTGCCATAGGGCATTTCAGTTGTGGATGAGATGATGTGCTTGACTTTGCAGGGGAAGGTAAGGCAGGTGCAGGAGGTGGAGGAGTGGAACTTGGAGGAGCAGATGCAGGAGCTGCTGGTAGTGGAGATGGTAGCACGGCATGTTGGTAAGAAGGTTGCGCTGCAATGACAGGAGGTGGTGGCTGCTGCAAAGCCTCCTTTTTCCTTATTATGAGCTCACAACCTAACTGCTTTAGTTGGAGCTCCGTGATATCTCTTGAATCCACAAGCCTGCTCACAAAATTCAATATCAAATAAACTTGAGTAAGTAGATACATTAGCATAACTAGCTATGCGCACTAGCGTCGAAAACATAGGTTCTTTCGCTTACTTGACAAGGTCTGACACTTGTGTCATGAATCCTGAAATTGCTGATGCATCAGGAATGTTGTTTTCTGCAGGCTCATCTTTTTCCTCAGATGATGGAACTTTGGAATTGTTGTCTAGCACAGGAACAGAATTTGAAGATTTCTCGGCAAGAACCTTGGATTTAAAAATTAAATTAGTCAGCAACAACAATAACAAATGATGCCCAATTTAAACATGTAACCTTTTCCCAAACTAATTGGCAACACCATACCTCATTCAGTTGTGC
Organism: Vernicia montana; assembly: GCA_949750685.1. Classification (NCBI taxonomy): domain Eukaryota; kingdom Viridiplantae; phylum Streptophyta; class Magnoliopsida; order Malpighiales; family Euphorbiaceae; genus Vernicia; species Vernicia montana. Next base: position 7,134 of record CATKHJ010072439.1, on the reverse strand, counting down.
CTGCACTTTAGCGACAGGAGATTGCTTCCTGTTAGACCACTGCAGGGAGAGAACCATATCATCCAACAATCAAAGCAATAATATTTCTGCTACGACATTTATGTATTACAAGTTGAACAGCAGGTGTATATTGCCACTTATGGTCTGATGGTCATGTTTAAATAAATTTGAATCCCTTTATGAGCTAACAAGATTGACTAGATGAAGTTAAAATCTAGAAAAGAGTGAAAATTTGAAGTCAGGGTGATTCAACTCAAGTCTCAGTTAGACGAATCAGGTCATAAGTCTCATAAAATCACATTTCGATTTGAATGAATCCCAGAAACAGAGTACCCTGTAACTACAAAATTCCATTTCATATATATATAAATATATTGAAAGTTACTCAAGCTTTATATATCCCTAATATATAAACAAATACTGAAGCATAAAAAAATGAAAAACAGTGTTGATTCAACTATATTCACAGGGAAAGAATGAAATGAAGCTTGTAAAGAGAAGAAGCAATTAAAACAAATCATATAATGAAGATAACCCAACAGAATAGTGAAAAGTAGCACAATACTACTGTTTGGATGAGAAGAAAAAGACAGCAAGAGCTAACCTGAAATCCAAGAAGACTGGAAGCACGAGGAGGAAAGGAAATGGTCGATTTGGGAAGTGGGTTTGTGGCATTGGATCCAAAGCGATCAACCAAAGCTGTCTTAGGGCATGGAACCGATATGGATGCCATTGTTGATTAAGTTGGTTTTGGTTTTGGATTTGTTGGAGCACCAAAACCCAGATATAGAAAAACTGTAAAAAGCTTGGAAGGAAGAAACTTTTTTATCTAGGAGTAGAAAGAAGGGAAGGGGGCGAAGATTTGGAGGAGAAATGGTGGTGGGCGATGGGATCGAAGAGTTGAGACTGAGAAATCTGAGTAATGAATCAAGAAATCAAATAACAAATACAAAATAAAAGCCAAAAAAGAAAAAAAGAGGGTTAATTTTTATTTATTTATTGAAGTGGGTTATTATTAATTATTAATTGGATTTCGATACTTACAAAGAAACCATTCACATCAAGGTTTTAAGTTTCTTAACTAACATGCACAACGGCAATAAAATACAATTCACAGAGAGCAGAGAGCAGAGAGAGAAAGGGGGAAGTCACGTTTCCCTCCAACGACTATTGCAAGCGGTGATAATGGTGTGTGGGATTCTTTGTGGGGTCCTCTCTCCTCTTTTGATTTACAACTTTTGAGAATGGACACTCTTCATTTTTAACAATTTATTCTTAATTAATTTCGTGTTTGTAATTAGTTTTTTTAATTTTTAATTAATTAAAATTAGTTTTAATTAATTTTTAATCAGTGCAGAAAAAAAATTAGTTTTTTAATTAATTTTTTTGAAATTAAGACTGAATTGATTTGTATTATTGTGATGATTTGTATTATTTTGATGATACGAAGCTAATCTGAATTCGTAATTTCACCCCGACAAATAGAAATTTCAAATTCGGAACTTGATTTTGCAGTCCCACGTTTTAGCAAACATTAAACCATAAAGTCATCAAACCTTTCTCAAGCATAATCAAAGTACTTTTCCATGGTTGCAAGTGTAATTTAGGTTGACAACTAGACTTAGAAAGTTGGCAGTTGAACCAACAACTGAAGTTTCGAAACCCACAGAGACAGGTTAGAATATTCAACTTAAGCAACAGGATCAATAAACTTCAAAAAAGATTCTTACGGTAGAAACAAAGCATGATAGCCTCCTACATTTAATGGGTTGGCTCTAACAAGATTGCTCATCTGTCCGAAAGTAACACACGGGGTGATATAGGGGGAAGTTGGCAGTTGAATTATTTAAAAAAATAATAAAAATAAAAATATTCTCTCGCAGTCTGAAAGTCTCAAAAACAACATGCAACTCAAGTATCAAGATATTCTCAGTTATAAGATATTGACAAAAAAAGGGCCTTGCTTTATGCTTAGCAAGAAAGCACCGATAATCGATCTTTTGCATCAGCCAATTTACTGAACACTGCATTCTTTATTACTGCAGTAATGATAGCATTACAGAGAGAAACCTAAACAAAAAATTGATTTGAAAGTGCTAGTATTTGGGGGCTCCCCCCTGAAGATGTTGGTTGTGTTTGTAAACACAACAAATTGCATTTAACCGCCCGATAATGTAATAAACAAATAGCATGATAATCTAGTAGCGGTTCATGTAGGTCCTGCGTCTGAACCAGTTGTAGTCGGGCAAACCCTGGATGGGACCCGTGGCAGCAATTGCAACATCCTGTAAAAAGACCAAACCATTGAAATGAAGAGTTCATTCAGTTTTGTTGTCTGATTAGAGATCAAGGAATAAAACTTTGGTTTACAGTTGTTCCTACCTTGTCATGAATAAATCTGTTTGCTACACGTTTAATAGTACTTGCATCAACAGCATCAATACGAGCAATTAATTCAGCAAATGGAATTCTCCGACCATAGGTAAGTAACTGCAACCATAAGCAAATCACAACAAAACTTAACAATAGTAATAATTAGCACCAGTAATTCCCCAAGGTTATGACCTGCTGTTCAGCAATGAAATAAAAATTGGATTATCTCTTCACCGAGCAGTGAGTTTGATAATATCTATTAAAAATTGGATTATGCAAATCAAGCAATCCTTAGAATGAAAAAAGAATTTTCACTTGTCTTTCAGCAAGGTATCTAGTAGTACACATTGAAGCCCAAATATTCCTAAACTTTCCCCACAAGATGTTTTAATACGGAAGAGAAGTGATACCTGGCGCCCAATATCTTCAGCTACAGGACTGGTTCCATCTATGTGAAGTAGCAATGATGATTTCAACTGCAATCACATGCAGCAGTAAGAGGATAATAACTAGATTGGAAGAAAGACATTTCATGGTCCACGCAACATGCATTAGTATCAACAAATACATACATGTAATACTCTAGAGGTGATTATGGGGGTAATCACATATAACGCATGAATATGCAGTAATCATATGATTCAAAAGCAGAAAGAAGAATATAAAAATGGCCCAGCTGCAAACAGAGGATTCAGTTTAGCATATTGTGAACTAGTATGCCTTATTTCAGTAAACTCAAAACTTGTGAGCAATAACAATTGATTGTTTGTTCATTTAATGTAACTGTAACTGATTGTTATTTAACACAGCAATTGATTTCAACCAACTAGTGATTCACCAGAAAATGAGATACAACAAACTGAACAATCTATGCATCTCTGTTCACTAGTTGACAACCTCAGGATTCAATGCATAATTAATTGTGCGTCAAGGAAACAACTATCCACATTTTAAGTGTGCACAAATTTGTATTCATTTTACCAAATCATGAGAATACAAAAATTAATCAAGGCTAGAGGACAAACTAGATGGAGGCAATTATTTTTTACCCTCCACTTATCAACACCATTTCAAATTAACAAAAGGCACTTAAAAGTTCCATGAGAAAGCATGTTCATTGGTGACCCCACCTGATTACGAGCACGAGTCACATCAGTGTCAGAAACTCGATAACATAACTTGGATGTCTCATGCATGATTGCCCAGGCTAAATCATCCAAGCAATCCGGCTGAAAGCAGGGAAAAAAAACAATTTTTCATAAAAAAAATGTAAGGATGATATCATCAAAGAGAGTCCAAATGATAAAAAATTTAAAAATGGCAAAATTAAGTCCTGATACATTATAGTTGTGCTAGCTTTCAACATGTTTAGCACCCAATAACAATAACTTCCATTTGTGCTCTAGTGTTTTCTTCTTCAACATTTGACACAGACAAAAAGTAAATCAGCAAAAGAGGAGAAAAGACTGTGGTGGACACATGCTCCATGGTCCTCGAGCCTAGTCTAGCAATATCCAGGAATTAATCTTCCCAAAATTTGTCCTGGCACTGCTTCCACCAGTTTCATACTTCAAACAACTATGCTAATATTCTATTTTCCCAAAAGTAAAATCTAGGTGAATAGTAAAATTTGTGTTCCCTGATTGATATCTTCCATCCATTGATTTCCCGACCATATATATATATCTACAGACACAATTTAACAATGTTCTATCATCTTAGTCTCTCATCGCACCAATGAATGCCTTGCATTTTGATATAATAGTCTAAAATGGCATGCATTTCATACAATGCACAGGTTGATATTCCTCAAGACTATTGAAGATATAAACACAAGGTAGTGCACTCACCTTAGCAACAGCATAAACACCAAATAGGCCAGTGTCTTTGTAGTTGGTGTTAAAAGCCATCATGCTTTCTGCTAATTCATCAATGCCAACTTTTTGTGCCAGCTCAGAACTGTTTAAGGATTGAAAATTAAATCAATGCACATGCTACCAAGAAGACCACACATCATGAGAAAACTTGCTGGTTAAAATTCAAAAGTTATTATTTGCGGTGGGTGAGGGGGGATAGGGTTATAACTATTGCAAAATCAATCAGAGATTTTGGAGTCAATTTTACAGTATTCATCAGGTTGGATCACACTTGGGTTATATTCAACTATTATATATATCATTCATTGTATTAAAAGTCCTCCCTTTTAGTGGGTGTTGTAGCCAGACAAAAGGTTAATTGGCGGTGGTGGTGTTTACCCCATGTGCTTTCCACCTCCAGCATTTTTATTCCATGAACCCAACATTGCCTGCATGACCATCAGAGCAACAGAATCTGGGTCGGTCCATGGTGCTCCTTCAAAAGCAACCGCGAATTGTGCCAAAGGAACATCATCATCAATTATCCTAACCTGAATTTCCACAGTAATGATTGAAAACAGTACTTTAGATAAAGTAAGTGAATAGCATCAAATAACATTATGGGCATTCAAGTTATATCTTCCCACCTCAGACCCAGTAAAAAATGCTGGTTCTTTTGCAACCAGCTGGGAAGCAGTGGTTGGATCAGCTGATAACTTAGTAAATAATTTTTTTACTTGCTCAACAACTTCCTCATGCTTAACAGCTCCAGAAGCAACAATGACCTGAAATGAAGGTCCCAAAACTAGTAAACAATAACCATAAGAGAAAATACAGCCTTCAGCAATTCTACCGAGTCAAATGTATGGAACAGAGAAACCCTCATTGGGTTTTTTAGTACCATTCTGGGAGCAGTGTAGTGTGTTTGTATATAGCTCTGAAGATGATCTCTGGTGATTGACTTGACATTTTTAGCTGGCCCCAGAATAGTTCTGCCCAAAGGAGTGTACTGGAATGCAGTTGCATGCAAATGATCAAAGATAACTTCCTCTGTTTGCCCCTCAACCTGCAAACGTTCCATGACACAACCTTGATAATGAGAAGATAGGGAACGCCAGAGAGGCAACAGTCAATCAGGCAAAGGCAATGTCAATACAGTATGTTGAAACATAACCAACTGAAAGATTAAATTTACCACTTTCAACCAAACAACAAGATTCCCACACTCTCCCTCCTCCGCTCAACCCACAGCACAACCTTGAATGTTCAAACCAAAGGCATATATCATATAAGCTCTCTGATTTATTTTTAAAACCAAACCTGATCAACCAAAAACCTTGTTTCTTTTACAATTACAAAAACCCAACACAAAAAACACCATGAAAACTAACCAAATCAGGGGGAAAAAAACTACATTATATTTTGAATCAATTACCAAAGACCTAAAGTTGAAACCATGAGAAACTACCATATGCCAATTAGAAATAACAAAAGATTACCATACCAAAAGGTCCCTCATAACTAATTTAAAAAAAAAAAAATCAAATTCCAACGAAGGTTAACTGAAACCAAAGGCATGCAATTTCCACATCAGTAATCAACAAAAATATAAACCCACCTCCAATACAACAAAACACACACAAGGTAAGCTAAAATAGCCCAATTACCTCTTCCATTTCCCTCAAAATCACATCCCTCTCACGACTAATCCGGTGCTCATCAAACTTGGAATTCTGCAATATATCAGCCAAGATATCCAATGCCTTATTGACATCCTTGTCCAAAACTTTGGCATAATAAGTAGTCTGTTCCCTACTAGTATATGCATTTAAATGGCCACCCATGTTCTCGATCTCCTCTTCCAGTTCTCTCGCAGACCTTTTTTCAGTCCCTTTAAAAATCATATGCTCCAAAAAATGCGCCGTTCCGTTAGTATCTTCAGTCTCGAATCGGGACCCAGCATCGATCCATACACCGACGGTTGCAGTTTTCAACGCAAGGGTAGATTCCGTTGCAACACGGAGACCGTTAGGAAGAGTGGTGATGCGAGTTTCAGGGGCAGAGAGGATATGAGTGTGAGACCTAAGAGTCGGATGAGGAGACCCGTATTTGAGGAACCGAGGGTCAGGGGTATCGAGCTGTTTGAGCTTGGATTTGACTGATTCAGCGAGACGGTCATAGATCATGAAATCTGGAGGAGGTGGAGCAGGATGTGTGGACGGCGAAGATGTGGCGAGAGTGGAAGCGGCGGCGGCCGCGGTGGAAGACGATCGGAAAGTAGAAAGAACAGAACTTTGAGGTCTGTGAGACCGGCGGGCTAAAGCAAGGAGATGCTTCAACGCCATGGTTGGATTTGGGGTGGGAGTTTGGGCTCTAGGGTTTGCTGAGAGGAGAGATCAGAGAGAGAAAAGTGGAAGCAGGTTTTTGTAGAAGATTAGAGTTTGACTGTGATATTGTTGTTCGTGTGAGGATCAACGGCGTCGTTTGGAAACCTAATTTAATGTGGCTATTCCATATGAATCGGTCTTTAATCTTTTTGGTTTTTTTTCCCCCTTTTAATTGTAAAATAAATAAAAATAAAAATAAAAATTATTATTATTATTATTAAGAATTGATACTATTGATAAGTGAGCTTATCTTTCATTTTAATGAGTTGTGTTCAAATCATGTGTTAAATTTTTAATGAGTTGCCTTCAAATCATGTGTTAAATTAAGTGAGCTATTACCTTATAATTAATTAAAGGCTTCAAATCATTAATTTAAGTAGGGATAAGGTTCAATTATACCCCCATAGTTTAGCGAAAAGTGCAGATTGACACTTAATGTTTTTCGAGGCGCGATTTTATCCCTAACGTTTCCAAAACCCATCAACCCGCCCCTTCACTTAACGTCCCCTCTCTCTTCA
>CATKHJ010072429.1:0-32094 GCA_949750685.1 Vernicia montana | reverse complement strand
GTAGTAGATGGTCGTCCCTGCCATGTAATCTCCCGCATCATGAATCTGTTATAGAACTCCAAGTAATTCAGATTGGGGCGCTGATACAGGTAGGCCTTCATTCCATTGTAAAACTCTTAAGAAGCCTGGATCTCAGCCCCGTAGCGCATGTCAACTGGCGGAGGGGCGGGCACACACTAAGATCCCATGACCTGAAAATGGACTCTCTCACCCAGATAGTACAGACGAAAGTAAGGAGACCACAACAATGCCCGCCTGCGGGAAAGGATCTCTACAAAAGCCACATGAGGAGCATACAACATCCTCTCTCCGAAGGGTTGGGCAATCTATCAAAAGGAATCGACAAGCAAGTCAGAGCAAGACAACAGGCAAGAGGTAAACAACAACAAAGTAAATACCTGAGGACCAGCTAGCTGGTCGAAGAAAGCCCTAATAGTCAACAGGGAGTGCTTGCGAGGGATGCCCCGGTTCGATTCTTCCCATCTTACTCCAGCCGAAAAATCTGATATCCGTTGCCTGATCAGCTCGGGGGAAATAAAGGGGAAGTACTCATAGGCCCAAAGCTGCAACACAAGAGCTGTCAGAATAGCAGAGATAAGATCCACAGAAAAAAATAAAGAAGCATGATCAGAATGTCTACCTCCTAGATGAGAGTCGTCCCACCAACAGATAAGATGCATCCCCGAGATAGGTCTATCATCTCGCAGTACATCGTGCTCAGAATCGCACCCCCCCAATCATACTAATCCCATACATCCGTGTGCACCAAGCTGGGCAAGACATTCAGGTCCACTGTGTCCCTCATAGTATGGGTAAAAATACAACCCATGATGATCAGCAAGCATAACCGAGCAATGGCCTCGTCTGAAGCAAGGTTGCTCGCCGTCAACCACTCTAGCCTCTAGCGGAGAAAAGTGTGCCTGACGTACATGTTATCCCTAGGAGGATCGAAGCCAATCAGATTCTGCATCTCTTCAATAAAGAAAGTCACCCTCCAGTCATTGCAAATGTCTAGGGACCGAATCCCGAAATGGATCCCCGAGATTATATACAAATCAAGCGGAGTGCAAGCCAGCTCCCCATAAGCAAAATGAAAAGTGTTAGTGGTATTCCACCACCTCTCAGCTAGGGCCTTGATTACGATCATGTTAGCATGATCAAGCGCATTCACCGCCAAAAAGTCAACGAAGCCAGTGGGCTCCAGTAGCGCTTGGACACCACTCTCCGGGATGCAACACTTAATCACCTCCGCTAAGTGGCACCGTCCACCCCTATTCTTAATCGTCGCAGCCTATATTCAACCAGTGTATGTACATGTTTAAGACAAGAAAATTTCTAAAAAAGGAAAGCTCGGAAAAAGAGAAAGGTGGAAAACTGACCGCCAAACGCCCCCCGCGTGAGACTGCGCATTTGGCTCTTATAGCAGGAGCGATGGGTTCGGGTTGTCTCTGGGCGGTTCGTAAATGCTCCCCCGCGGACCGCTCACCGAGGAGGTAACTGTATGGCGAGACGAGGAAACTCCATGTCTGGATCGAGAAGCCATCAGGGCAGAAGGCTAAATCTGAAAAGCACAACAAATCAGACTGGTAAGAACAAGTTTCAAGCACTACCAGTAAAAAAATAAAAATCATTATTGTTATTGGAAAAAAAAATCATTATTGTTTTTCGAAAAGGAGAAAAAAAATCATTATTGATTTTCGAAAAAAAAATGAAAATTGAAAGAAAGAAAGTTAGAAGCTCACAATTGTGAGCTGAAGAAGCAAAGAAGAGAATTGAAACGGTGCAAATGGAATGAGAAGCAAGGAGCTCTATTTATAGAGCTCATTGCACGGAAAAACATGCCACATAATTATTCACCAAGTAAAAATTTATTTTTCAGGACATTTTAACTCAGAATTCAGATCCGAGAGTCCCTACATGTTCGTATGATTTTTCTCTACCCGTAGACACCAAATTTGCCTACCTTCAGACCAAAATTGTGTTCCTTACGCATAAAAGACCAGAAATTAATGTACCTGAAAATTCACCAATCTCCCAAAACCTGCCAGATCATACTCCAAAAATTACCGGGACAGTTTCAATGCATCCGGAATCATTTTTCGAACCCAGATCCAACAAAATATTTGGCTTCACGCTCATCAAAACTGTCTAACAAATAGACAGTTCCAATGAGGGGCAGCTATGAACCCTCATTTTAGCACCTCCAAAATTATTTTTGAACTCACAGAACTGATCAGAATATTTTTCTATTCAAGCCGGCACTTTTCTGATCCTGACCGGACCACCTGTACCAAACAGTATTTTCCCAAAATTGACCGGATTTTCCTCAAAGCAGACTGTCAAACTGTCCCAAAAATATTTCTAAACCTACCAGAGTAGACCGAAATATTTTTCTATCCAACCTGATATTTTTTCCAACCTTGACCGGACCTCCTGTACCAAACAGTCTTTGCCCAAAAATGACTCAATTTTTCTCTAAACTGACTGTCAAAATGTCCGATAATTAATTTTAGATCCACCGCCACTGACCGGTAATTTTTCAGATTTTAGAATAGCCCAAAAAATTGACTCGAAAAAGCCCCAAAAATAGAATTGGAGCCCAAAACCCGAGGCGCAGCGGACGTCTGCGAGGCGCAGACGCGTGTATGCCACGCGGCGTCCGCAAGAAGCCACGCGAACGTTGTGCGTACCCCTCACACGTCCGCCACTAATGCGCCTGACGCGCGTCAGTGGCAGACGCGTCAGTACGGGCTGACGTGTCAGCCCGTACTGACACGTTCGCAGGACGTGCCAGTGGGTCCGCCAGCACGTCTGGCGCGTCTGCCAGACGCTCCGGCGAACGCTGCACCGGCTTATTACGGACGAGCGTCCGCCACTCCCCTCCGCGGCCGATCACCTTTTTGCGCAATTTTGTTTTTGCTCTCCCTTTTTCTTACTTTCTAAGCCCTTTTTGGTCTTTTTTTCACCCCCCCCCCTCCATTTTCCCTATAAATACTCCACTCTCCTCACCATTTATTCACACCTCAAGCTTTTGTTGATTGCTATCCAATTGGTTCCTTTCTCTCTTTCTCTCTCTCTCTAATTAATTTTTACTCCCTCTAATTAATTAGTTAGTTAATTAAAAATTAATTTTAATTAACTAATTAATCCTTTTTTTAAAATTTTCACCCACTCTCAATTAATTAATTAATTAAAAATCAATTTTAATTAATTAATTAATCTTTTTTAACTAAATTTTCACTCAAGTGATTAATTAATCATTTTTAATTAATTAATTAAAAATTGGGTAGTTAAATCAAAATTTCCCTTTTTTTAAAAACCAGTCTCATTTTCCGAAATGAAACTCCGCTTTGGTAAAATCACTCACCCTCCACCAACCAAAAAGAAGATATAATCTCTTACTCTCAATCAAACCTCAAATCAAATCAAACCAATCAAATCTGACCGATTTTTAAGCCTCCTTCCACCTCATAGTGGAATGAACTATGCGGGTTTTGATCCCTATTCAATGGGGTACGTAGGCAAGCTTGAAATCTAAATCCAAGTTTCAAATCCAAATCCCAATCAATTCCCTCCCTCATTTATTTTTCATATAAATGTAAATTTATGCTGTCCATGTAAATTATAATTAATATTATTTTAGTTAATCATTTTTGGAGTAAATGAGCGATTTTTGTGATTTTTCTAATGCCCATAAGGGTTAGAGGAAATACTCTCCTTTACTTGTGGATGTTTAAATACTCGCTCTTTAAATACTTGCTCTTTATTTTTTCCATCTGTCTCATAATTATGCCATGCTCATGCATTATGAATTGTCATCAATATCCGTCATCTATGAAATCATTTTTCAAAAAATCAAATCAAATTTAAATGCCAAATCGAGATTATTCAAAACCAAAAAAACTTAATCTCCGAGCCCAAACTTGGTTCGAAGATTAGTGATTTTATCCTTGGGTAAATTAATCTAAGATTAATAAATTGGAGTCAAATTGGATTTTTCCTTAATTTTTCCATTATAAATAAATTATGGTGGCGACTCCCGAATCATTTTCAAAAATCAAATCAATTTTTCGATGCGATAGCCGCTTTCAATAGTGAGCACCAAAACCCGTTCCTTAACCTCCCTTAAAAATCACTCTCGCCTTTCCTTAAGGCAATCATTTTTCTCGAGCGAGGGGAGGGGTGTTCGAGCGAAGCCTCACAATCACCTGAAAGCTTACATTGACGATATTCTTGTAAAATCAAAAAGGACAGAAGATCACATTGAGCATTTGAAAAAAAGTTTTCAACGAATAAGGGAGCACAAATTGAAACTCAATCCTTTGAAATGTGCATTCGGAGTTCAAGCAGGTAATTTCTTAGGATTTTTGGTACATAGGAGAGGAATTGAGGTTGATCAAAATAAAGCCAAAGCAGTACTTGAAGCTATGCCACCTCGAAATAAAAAGGAACTGCAAAAATTTCTTGGACAGGTAAATTATTTAAGGAGATTTATTTCTAATCTTGCTGGCTAAACTAAAGAATTCTCAAGTTTATTGAAACTCAAACAACTAGAAGAATTCAAGTGGGAGGAGCAACATCAAAAGGCGTTTGATAGAATTAAAGAGTATTTAGCTAATCTTCATGTCTTAATGCCGCCAATAAAAGAATATCCTCTTAAATTGTATTTGTCAGCCGCTAATGAATTCATTGGTTGTTTACTGGCTCAGAATAATGCCATGGGTCATAAGCAGGCAGTATACTATCTAAGCAAATTCCTAACTCCTATTGAGGTAAAGTACTCTCCTATAGAAAAATTATGTTTAACTTTATACTTTGCATGCACTAAATTGAGGCACTATCTAATAAAATCTAGGGTTTATGTTGTTTCTCAAACTGACCTTATTAAATATATGTTGAATGAATCCTTAATTACTGGAAGAATTGAGAAATGGTCACTTGCTCTTACTGAGTTCACACTCATTTATGTGCCACAAAAGTCTGTTAAAGGTCAGGCCTTAGCCGACTTTTTGGCAGATCATCCCTCTTCTTTGAAAATATAGGTGGATCAAGGAGTAAGAGATTTGCCAGTATGTGAAGTAAATATTCAGTCCTAGGTATTAAAGTTTGATGGTTCTAGCACAGACACATCAGCAGGCGCTGGAGTGGTGATTATTTCACCAACATAAATAAAGATTGTATTGTCATTCAATCTAGCTTTCGATTGTACAAATAATCAGGTAGAATATGAAGCATTAGTCATTGGGTTGGAGATTTTGCAAGAATTAGGAGCAAAAGAAGTGCTGGTAATTGGGGACTTCCAACTTGTCCTAAAGCAATTAACTAGTGAATATAAATGCAATAGTTTTTTACTTGCTCCTTATTATACTGCAGCTGTTCAACTAACAAGTTCTTTTAAAGAAATATCTTTTATGCATGTACCGAGAGAAGCAAATTGGGAAGCTGATGAAATGGCTCAAATTGCTTCTGGAATCAAAATGAGCAATGAATTGACTCACAAGTTGATTTATGTTGAAAAAAGAATGCATCCCTCTATTTCAGAAAGAGGGATTAATGTGGAGTCCTTTAGCATAGACATGGGTATAGTAGAAGATTGGAAAACAGAATTGAAGAAATTCCTGGAGTGCCCGAGCAAAAAGACACCTCACAGAGTTAAAATACAAGCATATAATTTTATGCTTATGAAGGGAGAACTATACAGGAAAGGGTTTGATGGCTTACTTCTAAGATGTTTGGGGTTCCCTGAGGCTATGGAAGTAATGAAGCAAGTCCATAAAGGTGTTTGCGGTGCACATCAGGCAGGAATAAAAATGAGGTGGTTATTGAGGAGACATGGCTATTTTTGGCCATTGATCCTAAGGGACTGTATTAGCTACTCTAAAGGTTGTCAGCAATGCAAAAGATATGGCAGTATCCAAAGAGTACCTGCATCATAGTTACATTTAGTAATGAAGCCTTGGCCTTTCAGAGGCTGGGCAATTGACTTGATAGGTAAGATTCACCTGTCATCTTCTAAAGATCATTGTTTTATAATTGTTGCAATTGATTACTTTACTAAGTGGGTTAAAGCAGTGCCTTTAAAGAAAACAGAACATAAGGACATAATTGAATTTGTAAAGGAGCACATTATCCATAGGTTCAGGATTCCTAAGTCCATAACAACAAACCAAGGCACAATGTTCACAGGAGATGAATCAAAGATTTTGCAGAGGATTATGGCATAAAACTTTTGAAATCTACTCCATTCTACGCACAAGCTAATGGATAGGTAGAAGCATCTAACAAAATTCTTATCGGTATCTTATGAAAGATGCTTGAGGAGAATCCAAGAGACTGGCATAGGATTCTTTTTGAAACCTTGTGGGCATACAGAACTTCTAAAAGGAGTGCTACTAGGGTAAGTCCGTTTGCCCTTATTTATGGGCATAATGTTGTGATACCAATGGAAGTGGTGATCCCTTCCCTCAGAGTGGCAAAACAAAGTGGCCTAACTCCAGATGAATATACAGAGTCAATGTTAATGAAATTGGAACAAATTGATGATAGAGGTTACAGGCTTTGAACAAATTGATCATTCAGAAAAAGAAGGTATCCTAAATTTATAACAAAAGAGTCAAAAAGAAGAGCTTTGAGGTGGGGGATTTAGTGTGGAAGATTATACTTCCACTTGAGACTAAATACAGGGAATATGACAAATGATCTCCTAATTAGGAAGGACCTTTCAAAGTTTACAAAGTATTGGAAGGAAACTTCTTCTGGCTATCGAGTCTCCAAGCGAAACCACATAAAAGATTCATTAATGAAAAATTTCTAAAGAAATACTTTCCCACTATGTGAAAAATGATAGAAAAAGTCTAAGCTGAAGGATCTTTGGCCGACTCCACAGCCTTCAAAATGGTAGTTTTTTAGGGTTTTTATTTAGTTTTGCTGTAAATATTGTTCTTTTCAAACGTTTTTGTTCTTTATTTCTAGTTTCTTTTAATTCCTTAGTTGTTCTTGTCATATGTAAGTTGGCTATTAAACTACTTCCAAGAAAATTAATAAAGGTAAGCCAGGTGGCCACTTTTCAGAAATTTGGCTAATTTATTTCTCATGGTTTTATCTTGCTAAGACAGAATTTTACATAAAGAAAATTGGCTATGAATTGGGGTTTCAAGGGAAAAGTAAAGGAAGTATACAGAGATCCAATGCAAAAACATGATGCAAATGGTATGGCTGTAAGTGAAAATGTGCTTTTGTAAAGTGATATGGTTGTATGGAGTCATAGGGCTTTTAAGCCATGATTCAAATATAAATCACCACAACATAAACCACATTTCAACTCAGTCAAAAAACACATCTACAATTCATCCACTCAAACAAAAAGTTAGCATATATGCTACTTTATCAAAGCCAATCCAAAGTACCTGTATACAATAATATTTCATAATTCATTTCAAAAAGTGGGCAGCCATACCACTTTATCTAGTCCAATTCAATGTACTTGTGCATTCATATTAATTTCATAGAGTGGCAGGGAAAATAAAAGTGCAGGGATTTGATGCAACAGGAAAAGTAAAGCCCAAATTAATTTCAAATCAAACAAAAGTGGGTATCATTGCCACTTCTCAGACTAATCACTGTACCATGATATAAGAAAATCCCAAGATCCATCAACAGTTATATCCAATAGAAAGGAAGGAATCATACCCAAGTAGCTAAAGCTTCAAATGCGGAGCTAAAATAGTAGCCAGGTCATTCCACTTGGCACAAAGATTGTCTCTGGAAGCTGTGGCATCTACCAACATTCAGTGATGATTCTAAGCCTCTTCATAGTTGGCTTTCAAGGAGTTAGCTTCTAAATTCACCTTAATAGTAGCATCCTCATCAGTAACCTTCATGTTTTCACTTTCCCCAAATAACTTGGATAATTCTTCCTCAAGAAGTCGAACCTCTTCTTGTAAGTTGTGAAGTGTCTCACGTTTGGCTTTATAGGATTCCCATAAGTTCTGATAATTCACTTGTCTTTTAGTTGCTTCAGCAGTAAGGGAATCATAATTACTCTTCCATTCTAAGTAGGATAAGAGTTTGGCATAGGAAGCAACAATAATGGAACTATTTTCTTTGGAAATGGCGAAGGCAATAGTCACTTCTTCCATAATTCTGTCTAGCAAATAGATTGTGTCTGAAGAAATAACAGCTGCTCGCAGAGTATTAAGAGAATATCTGACGATGGTTTCCTGTTCATCATTTAAGGTCAGTAGTCTCAAAGACAAAAGATGATGCAAGTTGATCTTAGAGGTGCGGACTGCTGCTTCAGAAGGAAGAGAAATGCTTCGGAAGGAAGAGAAAGAGTGGAGGTTTGACTTTGAGATGCATGGGTCAGAAAAGAGAAGTCCAAGCCTAGCAAAGGATCTTGAAAAGAGCAAGTCGGAGCTATAGTCTGTAAAAAGTGCAAGTGACCTGAGATGTCTAAATTATATATGTTAAATAAAAGGAAAAAAATGTAAATGAACCATACCTCGGGAAGAGTAATTGAAGGAGGAATGACAGTAGGAGTATGGTACTCTGGAATGATGGAGTCTTCATTTTCATCATTTGAAGGTACCGTCTCATGCTCATATGAACTAGAATGTGAAGATGATTTGTCACTTTCATTTACATTAGTTTCACTACTATGATTTGAAGAATTAGCTTTGTCACTTGAGGAAGAATCATAAAGTTGTAAAGGAACATCAGGTGTGTTGGAGAAAATAGACTTTAAAGGAAGTCTGTTAGATCACCTCAATTGACTGTGAGTATATTTGGCTTTGGTTTGTTCCTTAGTTTTCTTAACTAGTTTCACAGATGTAGTGGAAAGATTCTTTTTAGCTCAAGTAGATCTGGTATGGGGTTTTGTTTGGCCTAACAGAGGCTAGAACACCTGAAAGAAAACATAGATGGATATGAGAGAAGTTGATAAAATAAAATATGGGAATAAATTCAAAAGAAATTACCATTCAACATTTTTTCAAAGGAGTGAGACACCAATGAATCATAAACTCCAATCCACCAAGAAGAAAAGGCTTGGACTTTAAAAAAAGTGGTTGTAGAAATAGAACAATGCAAAAAGTGCTATTGTAACAAAAAGTCACGACAGAAAGAGGAAGTGATTTCATCAGATGAAGGCCCATTCAGATGATTAAGTTATGGAATGATTTGTGATAATCCAAATTTCCTACTAAGTAGAGAAGGTAAATACTTGGTAAAAACAGGCTTTATGCTAAAAGAAGATCAGTAAAACAGAGAGAACCCCCTGAAATCAAGAATTTGTCAGTAGTGAAAGCATAAAAAAAGTTTATCTCTTAAAGAAAACAAGTCATTTCTTGTTAAGAAGGAATGTTGAAACCATATTGGAAGGTATTTACTTTCTGAACTTTCATCCCAAATATCAAAGTCAAATTGTTCTGTTTGGCCCAAGAAGAAAGAGAAAGCAATGTCTGTATCTAAGTCCGAATTACAGGACATAAGTTGAGGACCTAAGAATGAGAAACGGTCAGGTTCGATGATCCAACCATTTTTGGAAAGGAGAGCCAGGAAATAAATAAGGAGCCAGATTTGAAGAAGCCATAAATAAGGGCCAGCTTTGGTAATCTTGTCCACAGTCACAGCTCTTGTGAAGGATTGATATGCTAAAGCTAAGAGGAGGGTCCCCAAAGCGAAAGGACGACTAAGAGCTAAAGCTCGTACCATAGGAAGATATTCCCTAGGAGGTTTTCCAAAAGAGGGATAAACAATGTATTCTTCGATCAGAGTTCATAAAAAGGCTATGTGTTCGGATTGAGTGGGGAGCCTAATGGCTTTGCACCATTTTTCAATAAGGAAATGGTAGGAAGATTTGTCAGAAGGAAGAAAATGATGCTCAAGCAACAGGGGATCACAAGCATCAATGTCGATAGCACATTCATCACCTAGTATAGGAAGACTAGTAAGGAAGAAGATATCTTTCAAGGTGATAGAGAGAGGTCCAAAAGGGAAAACAAAGGCGTTAATTGAAGGTGACCAAAACCTCAAAGTAGCAAAAAGAATGTTTTTATCCATGGTCCTCTCAATCACGCTGATATTTATAAAAGTCTAAAGTCCCCATCTTTTCCATTGATTTCCATAGAATGGCTCAAGTCTTTTGACCCAGGCAACCCAAGCATCAGTAAGTTTGGGCCAACATTTCAATTTTCCTGTGGTCATAGGTTCTTGAACTTTTGCTCTTAACAAGAGTTCATTTGAAGTAGAAAGAGGGAAAAGCGTTGGAGAAGGATCATTATTTTGAGTCCCAATGGTTAGAAAGTAGTGAGAAGAATTTAGGACTGGAGAAAATATGAGGAAAATCTCTGCAAAAAAAAGGAAGTCAAAAAGCATAATTTTTAGGAAAGAAGATAATAAAGCGAAGCTAATGCTGAGAAATTATACCTAAAGATTAAATGGGAAGGTAGAGATGGAACTATGTACAGTAGACATCGAGGTGGATATGGTGTTTGAGAATCCTAGAAGACAAGCAAACAGGAAGTAAAATGAGAAAGGTGTTGTAAAAAAAAAAAACCTAACTTGGGGAGTCACTGAAGTGGAGATTCTGGGGAGCGGAGTGGATGTCACAGTCTGTGGGGAGCTAAGAGAGAGTAATTCCTGAAAATAAATACAGGTCAAAGCCAGAAAAGAATTGAAGATATTGGGTTTAAAGGTCAAGCAAGAAGTACCTTGGCATTATTCATGTCAGCCACATTAGAAGCAGAACTGGTGGGAGTTACCATTGCAATGACTACAGAAAAGAAGGAGCATTATTAAGGTACATATATTAAATTCTAATGTTCCAAATTTAATGGATAAATGAAATAACAAAAAAATAAATTTAATAATATAAGAAGAGGCCTAATGGCCTTTTCCTAAGATTTTTGTAATTTGCCTTAAGGATCCCCAAAGGAAACTTTGTTTGTATCTCTGGAAATTCTAGGCCGAAAATTTCATACAAATTTTTAGATTTAAAGATTTTAATTCCTTTACTCAGTAAATTCTGCCAAAATCAAGAGAATAGCTATAACAAAATCCCAAACAATCCCATTTCCATATAGCCTATATGTACTTATTTTCTTGACTTTGGTTCATGACACCAATTGGTTACTGCCGAATTTTTTAGCAAAAATTTAATGAAAATGCAGGATAGGCTGAAAGATATATGGTTTAATGCTTAGAGATCATGAATTTTATTTCTTGGGACATTTTGATAGCTAATAAATCTAGTTCTTTTGAGGGAGTCCCAAGAAAATTGAGCATGTATACTTGACATTCATTCAAAGAAAAACATGTATTCAAGAAAATGTAAATAAGTACTCATCATAGGCTGAAAATCATCCGCAAAGCAATTTCGTTACATCAAAAACACCTCAATTTCATTCATTCACCATTTCCAGTAAGTTTTCTTTTATTATCCAACGATAAGAATTTCCCTTGGGAATTTCTTTCAACTTCATATCATGTATGTTCCAAGAAAAAACCAATACCCAATTTGGAGAACATGGAATTACATTCAAGTGGAGGATGAAAATTTTGTCAATACCCATCAAACATCCATTAATTAGACAATCAGTTCAAGACATCAAACCCATGTAATTTTGCTTTCAAAACCAAAAAAATCACAATTTCACCCAACAAATTTTTGCAATACCAAAGTCACCGATTTTCCATGTAACTCCCAAACCAAAATATTATCACTTTCTCATATAAAACCCAGCTGAGAATTTATATATTACAGATTGCAAAAATGGTTTTAAATTAATACCTGTCTTCTTCCTTGTAAAAGTCTTAGAGAATAACCCAACTAATTTTTGGTGTACCGATGGTGATGGAAAATGAAGGCCACTAGTGGTAGGCTTGGCATTAACGCCACCATCGATAGTAGATTTGGTAGCTAGGTCTTGGGTAAGCAAGCTTGCAACTAGAGAAGGCAGACGCACGACTGGGCTGACGAGCGGCATCGACAAGCATTGCTGGTGAGGAACGCGAGCAATATGAACTCCCCAGCATTGGCGTCCTTGATTGCTACTGACGAGTAAGGCGATGAGGACTCAAGGGGCGTCGACGGTGAAAACGCAGCAGGTAAGGCACTAAATGGGCAAGAAATTGGACTAGCTTTTTGATTTTTATGAAATTGGGTTTGTGAATTATGGTTATAGGTATTTGGATTTTGGTTGAGAGTATTAAATGCTTTTCCTATGGATATAAATTCTTGGGTAGATAGAGAGTTTTCAAAATTTGAAAAGGAATTTATTGGTGTGGGCGAGATTGAAATTTTAAAAGGGTTACCTTGGGTAAAATTTGAAAATCCAAAAATTGGGTTTGTTGGAGATATAAAAGAAGATGGCTTAAAATTTACAGTGGGATTTGAAGATTTTGGGAGTTCCACGTTTGATTTCTTAAGGGACTTTTCTTCTGCTTCCCAAACTTTTTTGATTCTTTTTGTTTCATTTTCCCACCACCATTCATCTGTTGGGCTGAACAAAACCTTAGGCTTGTATTTCTTGTGGGAAGACATTTTGGACAGATATAAGGAAAAGAAGCATAGTAGTTCATGTTTATAACTTGGCTTATGGACCAACTTACAAACATGAGGGGGGCATTGTTTGCATCTCATATTTTTAGCCCATAAAATTATAAGCCCGACCCACAAAGCAAAAGCCCAATTACAAACCCAATCCAAATAATTTTGTGAATATAGGCAATTAATTAATTGAATCAATTAAAAGTTAGTGGGTAGATAGCATTATAGCTAAATGATAGTTTTTAATCACGTTTCTTGATATATGACACTCTATCATTAACAAAAAAAAAAAAAATGGAGCTCCAAAATGAAAAGTGGAATCTGGAATATTCATGGCAGTTATTTCCAATCAGTATAAAGGCAGAGTTAAAGAACAAACAAAGGGCATCAAAAAACTCAAGAATCCAAGATCAACCAATTTCAATATTTTTTTCTGCAATTTCAATTCTAAACACTGTATTTACATTTCTTAGCATCATTTTCTAATATTTTCATTTCCTGTAAATACAACAATTTCAATTCAATGTAATGCACTTCAATTCCTTTTAAATTAGCTTAATCATTTAACTTATTTACTTTTCAAGCTCATTAAATTTTCAATTTTAAATATATTCTAATTAAGGTGTTAAATAGAATTTCAGCATTAATTGTAAAGGGAGTTGAGAATTCACTTTCATTTGATGGAAGTCAAGTGCATTTCGTTTCGGGTCGTGTACCTAAAACACGTAGCACACTCTAAACAATTTCAAAGCAAACACAATCTATAATATTAAATAAGAGGAAAGCATATTTCTTCCACTCATAAATTATGTGGAGCGTAGATATTTATATGTTGAAATCAATCTCAATATTATATAAGTAAAAATGAGTTGCATAATGAATTTACTTAATAATGTTTCATAGATATTTATCAAGGTGTTTTCTATGATTATTTTATTTTTAACAAAGTAAACCTAATTTATTTTACTTTACGAAAAAAATCGTTCTTTTATGAAAATTCACAATTTTCTTATATTTTTTCGTAATTCTTTTTAGTTGTGAAAAAAAATTTAATTTTACGAAAATATAACTTATTTTGTACAAAATAATAACTTTATGAAAAAATTCCTAAATTAATAAAAAAAATAATTTCATTAATTAACTTTACGAAATTAACGAAATAAAATAGAAAAATAATTTTGATAATTAATTTTATGAAATTAACGAAATAATTTCATTAATTAACTTTACGAAATTAACAAAATAATTTTATTAATTAACTTTACTAAATGAATGAAATTAACTTTATGAAATTAATGAAATAAAATAAAATTAATAAAATTATTTTTCTTTTTCATTAATTTAAGAACTTATTTTTAAAGTTATTGTTTTGTACAAAATAAGTTATATTTTTATAAAATTAAATTTTTTTGCAATTAAAAATAATTGCGAAAAATATAAGAGAATTATAATTTTTTGTAAGAGTGCTATTTTTTTCGTAATTACGAAATTATTTTTATTTTTTTGTTAATTTATAAATTTTTCGTAAAGTTATTGTTTTACACAAAATAAATCATATTTTCGTAAAATTATATATATATATTTTTTTTGCAACTAAGAAGAATTGTAAACAAATATAAGAAGATTGTAATTTTTTATAAGAAAACTATTTTTTCATAATTACAAAATTATTATTATTATTATTATTATTATTTTTGTTAATTTAAGAATTTTTTTATAAAATTATTATTTTGCACAAAATAAGTTATATTTTCGTAAAATTAAATTTTTTTTACAATCAAGAAAAATTATGAAAAAATAATTTAATTTATAAAAAAATATAAAAAATTATGATTTTTCATAAAAAAAAAATATTTTTTTCATAATAACCAATAAAATAAGATAAATTTACTTTATTAAAAACAAAATAACTATAGAAAACACCAATATATATCTATCAATGATGATAACTAAACAAAATTCTCTGCAACAAACAAACAAAATAACTGTGGAAGCATTTGCATGATCATTCCATGTGCCATTACAAAGCCAACGTGGAAAGCGCAGACGCAGCAGTGCATCCCATCAAAACACCAGATCATAGTGACTAACCATTCCATAATCTATTTATCTTCCACGTTCTCTGCATGCGAATCCAAAAATTTCTTATAAAAACCCACTTCACTTCTCAAAAGAAAAGCCACAACCTCTATGAAAAAATGGCCAAGTTTATAGCTTCAGCAGCTCTCTTTTGTGCTCTCTTGGTGATCATAGCCAATGCATCCTCTGCCACTAGAACAATCATCACCACCATAAAAACCGACGAGCCTTACCTCGATGTCAGGGTATCCCAGAGGTGTAGGCAGGAGGTTCAAATGCATGACATGAGTTCCTGTGAGAATTATATAAGAATGTCGAGGAGATCAGGGTCAAAGTCGACGGAGTCAGAGTTTGAATCAGAAGAAGAAGTGTTGGCTATGAATGGGATTGAAAACCAGCAAGGTACTCTTCGCCAATGCTGTAACCAATTAAAGCAGCTGCGAGATGATTGCCAGTGTGAAGGGATAAGGAGTGTAGTTGACCAGCAGGTAGAGCAGGGAATGGTGTCATCGCCAGAAGAATATGGGTATATGCTAGGGAGGGCAAGCAACTTACCAGCTGCTTGTGGCATACGCAAGAGTTGCCGAATGCGCAGGGATTAAAATATGCTGGCTAGGGCTAGCTAGCTATATATCACATTGATGTGCTGGTAATTAAATAAAATTTACTCACCATAGTCATGGTCATGAACCATGAATGTGATTGGTGATAGATATGTATTGTATGTATAAAAAGTAAGCACATCCAATTATGTTTATGTAAGTTTGTCTTATAATATATCTTGCTCCAAGTTTTCCTGGTATCCTGTAATTATGAAGTTGTTAGTTTTCATTAGAGAATATATGTGACTAAGTTAAAGCTGCAACTTGAGGTTTCAATTTCAATTGCATGAGTGTGAAATTAATGGAGATAACCTCAGTGGCGGACGCAACATTTTAGTCGAGGGGCGAAATTTAGCAGTATCATTTTTTTAAATATAAAATTTAATTATAAAAATTCTTAGAGTTAAAGGTATAAGAAAAAAAGTTTAAGGGAAAATATGAAAAAAATAAAAAATTTAGGGTGTAAAACAAAAAAAAAATTAAAAATTATAGGTATAAAATTATAAAAAAAAAAATTATGGAATTAAAGGGTTAATTATAAAAATTTCATAAATTAAAAAGGTAAAAAATAAAAATCGAAAGGACAAATATAAAAAAAATAAAAATTTTAGGTGTAATTTAAAAAACAAAATTATGGGGACAGCCCCCCCTGTCCCCTGTGTCCGCCCCTAGATACCCCGTTTCAACAATGATTGATAATACGTTGTTTTCGATTCAGCTCATTTAGTGGCCAAAAAGACAGTCTCGAATGGTTGTTTGTTTAACCAAGTTCGAACCTCTAGAAGTTTTGTGATTACTTTCCAAATGCAAGCACACCTTATGTTTTAAGGTAAATTAGGTTGTGACTATAATTCGAATTCGAGGCATTTCAGTCTCTTCAGTACCACTAAGTTAAATATTAATTGGTGCAAGCATATTTGATGTCAAAGTTAGCTCAACTATCAATCTTCCTATTTGTCAAAGCTAGCTCACAAGTAAGTGACAAGAAAAAGAAAGAAAAGAAAGAGTCCAAAAAGGGGAGGTAAGGTAGGTGGCCAAATGAAGAAAAAATTAGTTTGTAGCTAGCAAATTCTTTGTTGGCTACGCGGTCTCTTGTCTATAAAAGGCAAGAGCTTATGCTATTTATAGAATCCCAAATCAGAGATAAAAAAAAAAAAAATAAAGAGTTTTATTTAAATTGTGTTTCTCCTATTTTCAAAAGAGATTATTGTTATTATCTCCTTGTAATTGAGAGAGAAAGTTGTAACTCCTATTATTTCTCATAGTGGAATTCTTTTATTCTTACCCGTGATTTTTTATCCTAATTTATTTGGGGTTTTCCACGTAAAAATCTGTGTGTCAAAATTATTTTCATTATTTTCTTAAATTATTAGTTGCGACCCTATTCTAATTCGATATTTCTTTTACAACAAGTGGTATCAGAGCCTATATTGGGGTGTTTATATATCTACTTATCATATGCTCTGTAGTTGTCACTATTAAAAGTGGATCCTTCACATCAGAAAATAAGTTAGAATATTAATCACTCTTTTGGAGGTACTAGGTACTATTCACGTGTACAGGTACTATTTACACGTACGATTACTATTCACTAAAATAGTGGGAGTTGAGTTTTGCTCGAAGTAGTCTGTGATAAAAGCAATGGTAGCAAAATTTGATATTGAAAAGTTAAACAGGAAAAATTTCTCACTAGGGAATTGAAGATAAAGGCTATCTTGAGAAAAGATAATTGCCTAACGGCTATCAGCAAAAGGCCGACGGAATTCATAGATAACAATAAGTGGAATGAGATGGACGGGAATGTTGTTGCAAATCTTCATCTAGCACTAGCAGATGAGATATTGTTTAGCATAGAGGAAAAGAAAACAGCAAAGGACATTTGAGATCATCTCACCAAACTGTACGAGGCCAAATCACTTCACAATAAAATTTTCTTTAAGAGGAAATTGTACACTCTACGGATGTCATAATCTACTTCGGTGACAGAGTACATTAACACTGTGAACACTTTATTTTCTCAACTTACATCGTTGGCGTATAAAATAGATTCACATGAGCATGTTGAACTTTTGCACCAAAGTCTACCAGATTCAAATGATCAACTCATAATTAATCTGACAAATGATGTTCTTACAGACAATCTAGTCTTTAATGATGTTGCAGCTGTTGTTTTAGAAGAAAAAAATCGGTGCAAAAACAAAGAAGAAAGATTGGCCAGTTCACAGTAAGCAAAGGCATTGACAGTGATGAGAGGGAGATAAATGGAACGTGGCTCAAGTGGGAGCCAAAATCATGGTAGGTCAAAATCAAGGAGTAAGAAGAACTTGAAGTGCTACCATTATGGCAATAAAGGTCATTTGAATAAGGATTGTTGGAATTTAAATAAGCAAAATTTCAGTCCTCAAGGAAATGTAGCAACTACCTCAGAAGAAGGTGATGCTCTATGTTGTGAAGCAGCGACAACTAATGAAGGCAGAAAGACATTTGCTGATGTATGGCTCATTGACTCTGAAGCCTCATTTCACATGACCTCTCGAAGAGAATGGTTCCATCAATATGAACCTATCTCTCAAGGATCTGTGTATAACTGTAATGATCAAGCCTTGAAGATTGTCGGTATTGGAACCATCAAGTTGAAATTCCATGATGGCACAGTCTGCACTATTCAACAAGTGCGACATATGGAAAGTCTGAAAAAGAACTTACTATTATTAGGTTAACTGGACGACCTTGACTGTAAAATTATAGTTGAAAAATGAATCATGAAAGTGATTCGAGGTGCTCTTATACTTATGAAGGGAGAAAAGGTGACTGCAAACTTGTATATGTTGAAGGGAGAGACATTGCTGGAAGGGGAAGCATCAGTTGTTTCAAGTAGTTCAAGTGAAAGATCTACAATCGTGTGGCATCAGAAACTTGGGCATATATCCGAGCAAGGCATGAAAATCCTTGTTGAGCATAAGCTACTTCCAGGTCTCACAAAGGTGTCCTTACCCTTTTGTGAGCATTGTGTTACAAGTAAGCAACACAAATTGAAATTCAACACATCAAGTTCTAAAAGTAAAGAAATTCTAGAATTGATTCACTCTAATAGATGGCAAGCACCAGTTACATCCTTAGGAGGAGCGAAGTACTTTGTGTCCTTCATAGACGATTATTTCAGGAGATGTTGGGTGTATCTTATCAAGAGGAAGGCAGATGTGTTTTCAGTCTTCAAAGTAATCAAAGCGTGGGTGGAACTTGAATCTAGAAAGAAGATCAAGTGCATGAGGATAGATAATGGAAGATAATACACGAGCAATGAGTTTGCTGAATTTTATAATTAGGAAGGTATTAAAAGACAGTTCACTACAGCATACACTCCTCAACAAAATGGAGTGGCAGAGCGGATGAACGGAACCTTGTTAGAAAGAACAAGAGCAATGTTGGGAGCTGCAGGCTTAGAAAAATCATTCTGGGCTGAAGCAGTTAATACCGCCTGTTATGTGATAAATCGGGTCCCATCAATGACAATTGAGTTGAAGACACTGATGGAGATATGGATTGGGAAGCCGGCTGATTATTCAAACCTCCATATATTTGGAAGTCCAGTGTATGTAATGTACAATGCCCAAGAAACCACAAAGCTGGATCCAAAATCCAGGAAATGTCTGTTCTTGAGGTATGCTGATGGAACAAAGGGGTATTGCCTGTGGGATCCCACTTCCCGCAAGATTATTGTCAGCATGGATGTTATCATCACAGAAGATAAACTACATAAAGAAGAAGGTAATGATATCATTGTGAAAGAAAAGTCAGAGACTACAATGGTATAGGTGGAAAAAGAGTCTGAACAAAAGGATTCTTCTGAAGCAGCACCAGAGCATGAGGAAAAAGAACTAGTTGTGTCTGATTTACCAGAAAAAACGTGTGAGAAAGTCACCAGCTTGGCACAAAGACTATGTTATAGGGAGCAATGTTGCATATTGTCTTCTAACTAAGGATGGGGAGCCATCAACTGTCTAAGAAGTAATGAACAGTTCAGATGCATCTCAGTGGATGGTAGCAATGCATGAAGAAATTGAAGCTCTTAATAAAAATAAAACTTGAAAACTTGTACCATTACCACAGGGAAGAAAACCCATTAACAACAAATGGGTGTATAAGATCAAATATGATGGTGATGATCAAGTGGAACGGTATCGTGCAAGATTGGTGGTAAAAAGGTATGCTCAGAAAGAAGGCATTGACTTCAATGAGATATTTTTCCCTGTGGTTTGATTTAATATAGTCCGAGTAGTTTTGGCAATGTGTGCTACCTTTGACCTACACTTAGAGCAGTTAGATGTGAACATTGTTTTTCTTCATAGAGATCTTAAAGAAGAAATTTATATGCTCCAACCAGAGGGTTTTGAAGAAAATGGAAAAGAAAACTTAGTTTGCAGGTTGAACAAATCTCTATACGGTCTCAAACAGGTGTCAAAGTGTTGGTATAAGAGATTTGATTCTTTCATCATGAGCTTTGGATACAACAGACTTAATTCAGACCCTTATGCATATTTCAAGAGGTTTGGTGAAAATGATTTCATCATTTTGCTGTTGTATGTAGATGACATATTTGTAGCAGGCCCCAACAAAGATCATATCAAAGAATTGAAGGCTCAGTTGGCTAGGGAGCTTGAAATGAAGGACTTGAGACCAGCAAACAAGATTCTAGGGATGCAAATTCACCGAGACAGAAATAATAAGAAGATTTGGCTTTGTCAAAAGAATTATTTGAGGAAGATCTTGTGATGCTTCAATATGCAAGATTGTAAGCCAATTTCTATCCCACTTCCTGTTAATTTCAAGTTATTCTCCAAGATGAGTCCTAGCAATGAAGCTGAGAGGATGGAGAGTCTCGAGTACCATATGCATCAGCAGTGGGAAGCCTTCTGTTTGCTATGATTTGTACAAGACCAGACATTGCACATGCAGTGGGAGTGGTTAGTCAATACATGGTGAATCCTGGTAGAGAGTATTGGAATGCTATAAAAAAGGTCTTGAGATACATTAAGGGGACCACACATGTTGCATTATGTTATGGAGGATTAGACTTTATTGTCAGAGGATATGTTGATTCAGATTATGCAGGTGATCTTGACAAAAGCAAATCCACCACTGGATATGCGTTTGTTCTTGCTAGCGGAGCTATAAGCTGGGTTTCGAAACTGCAGCCAATTGTGGCTATGTCAACAATAAAAGCAGAATATGTAGCAGCTACACAAGCTTGTAAAGAAGCGGTATGGTTAAAAATGATATTAGAGGAACTCGGGCATGAAGAAGAGAAGATTTCTCTGTTTTGTGACAGTCAGAGTGCCTTGCATCTTGCAAGGAATCCAACCTTTCATTCAAAGACCAAACATATCAGAGGTCAGTACTATTTCGTTCGTGAGAAAGTGGAAGATGGAACAGTGGATATGCAGAAAATTCATACGAAAGACAACCTAGCAAATTTTATGATAAAGGCGGTCA
The DNA here is from genome assembly GCA_949750685.1 of Vernicia montana. Taxonomy (NCBI): domain Eukaryota; kingdom Viridiplantae; phylum Streptophyta; class Magnoliopsida; order Malpighiales; family Euphorbiaceae; genus Vernicia; species Vernicia montana. Next base: position 11,373 of record CATKHJ010072429.1, on the reverse strand, counting down.
ATACCAATAAATTTATTTGGTGTCTATCCTCTAGTGGTCTAGCAGAGACATGAGCAACAGGAAAAGGCAAGGAAGATAGAATAGTGTGAAGATTGATTGATCCTCAATCAAATCTTCAAGTGGGAGATTGTCAAAGTTAGCTCAACTACCAACCTTCCTATTTGTCAAAGTTAGCTCACAAGTAGGTGACAATAAAAAGAAAGAAAAGAAAGAGTCCAAAAAGGGGAGGTAAAGTAGGTGGCCAAATCAAAGAGAAAAAAAATTCAAAAAAAAAAAAAGAGAGAATTTTATTTAACTTGTATTTCTCTTATTTTCAAAAGAGATTATTGTTGTTATCTCCTTGTGATTGAGAGAGAAATTGTAACTCATATTATTTCTCATAGTGGAATTCTTTTATCCTTACCCGTATTTTTTTACTCTAATTTGTTTGGAGTTTTCTACGTAAAAATCTATATGTCAAAACTATCTTCATTATTTTCTTAAATTATTAGTTGTGACCCTGCTTTAATCCGATATTTCTTTTACAACACTTGATACTTGGCTAGACACCCATTCTACATGTCCTCTCTATCGCTACAGAGTTAACCTAGAAAGTATTCTTTTAATCGACCACGGTTCACTGACGAAGACGGGGGACCAGGGGCCATGTCCCACGAATTCCCCACTACTATTAATATTTAATTTTAAAATTATAGTGTATGGCCCCCCCTAAAAAAATCATAATACATTATACATTTAGATATATAACTTGGGTCATTTTATAAATTTTGAGTCAATATGATTTTGAATTTAAAGCTCATAACCCATTTGATTTAATGAAATAAAACAAAATTCATCCCTGTTTGATTTAATGAAATAGAATAAAGCCATGTACTGTACAAATTCTAAACTCCTATTTCTCATTATGTTAAACCTATAGGAATAACTTCGCAACAAAGTTATCTATTTTTCTTTTGAGCATTCAGCAAAATTGTATTTTTGAACTTGCCTTTGTAACTTCTAAGATTAAGAAGAAAGAGCCAATATATTAAGACAAAGCTAAAAAGAGAAGAAATTGAGGTAAAAGTCTAAGAGATGCAAAATCCATTTTGAATTTTTTATTTTATTTTATTCTTATTTTCTGCATATTTTTTTTAGTAGTATAAATTTGGAATTGAATGTGTTCTAAGAATAAGAGGAAAGAGTCAAGACATTAAGATAATAACTAAGAAGATAAGAAATTGAGATAAAAGTCTAAGAGATACAAAATCCATTTTGCAATTTTATTTTATTTTTTCTTATTTTCTGCATAAATTTGGAATTGAATGTGTGCTTTGATTCAAAATTGAAAAATTAGTGTTTTGATTCAAATTTGGAATTGAATTAGTGTTTTGATTTTGAATTAAATTAGTGCTTTGATTTGGAATTGAATTAGTGTTTTAATTTGAAATTGAATTAGTACTTTAAGTCTTATCATGGTGTTATGGAAATATTAAACTTTCAATTCAATCTTAATCAGTTTTTTTTTAATCTTATGTATAGACATATTATTTTACTATACTTATTTTTCATGTGTTTATTAAAATTCACATGAAAAGTTAAACATATAAAAACATAATGACATATTAAATCACAAAATTATTTTAACCTCCTTTAAAAAAAAATTTCTGACTCCGTCACTACCACGGTTCCTCCACCACCAAGATCCTCTATGACAACCACCTGCCACCACCAGAAGATCAGAAGTGGTTAAATGTAGAGAGCTAGCGGAACAGCCCGTTACTGGTATGTAGGAGAATTTTTGGTAGGCATTCTTCTGCTGGAGAGAAAGCAAATTAATTTCCTTTCACCGTTTCACAAATTGTGATTAAGAGACCAAGTGGCAGGTCTCCTCCTATTTAAACTTTGGGGCTGCTTGATTTAGTTGTTGTTGGTAGCTTACAACGAATAGCTGAAAAATATCATTGTTTGATAAAATTTTATTATTTATTATTGTTGAAATATAAAATAATAATTAAAGGTATAATTTATCTTTGATATATTATTGTGTATTCACAAGAATAATAAAATTAGTACTTTTTTTTTGCCAAATAATAAAATTAGTACTTAGTGATTGAGAAATTATAACTAATTATATTTTTTTTCCTTCTAAACAAGAAAATGATAATTCTTACAAATATTATTTATAGTATTTTAATAATTATATTATTATAGTTCTATAAAAATTTAAATTGAAAAAAATAATTTTATTAGTAATATTTTTTTATAGGGATAATGTGATCTAAATTTAAATAAGACTTCAAATAGCTATCAGTTGCTGTTTAAAATTTTTTTTACTAAATGGGTTAGTGCAACTGTTAAGAACCAAAAAGCTATCAATTACTTCCAAACAGCTAAATCATTTGAAGCTACCTAGAGAGTTTTTTTCTAAAAAGAAATATTTTGTTGAGTTTCTATCGGAGCTAAATTTACTTTTTTTAAAAAAATAAGTTGAAAGCATGTTTTTTCTACTTATAAATTGTGTGAGATATGGTGAAATCAATCTCAATATAAATAAAAATAAGTCTCACAATGAATTGACTTAATAATTTTTCATAGATATATATATATCTCAATCATCACCTCTTATTAAAAACTTTTGATGTATAAAAAATTTATTACTTCTAATTTCCAAATTTAATAAATTATTAATTACATACATAAAAGTGTGTAAAATTAATGAACTAATATTAGTGATAAGTAAACAAAATTCACTGTTTCGTGCAAAAAAAAAAACAAACAGAAAACATAATTCACTGTAACAAACAAACAAAGGAAATCAATTGTGGAAGCATTTGCATCATTGCATGTGCCATTACAAAATCTTAGGTGGAAATCACAGACGCAGCGGTCAGAAAATGCAAATGGATAACTTCAACACAAAAAGACGAATCTCTTCTGTAATCAAGTAAATGTCCAGTCCACACGCAAACTATACAAAACTATAAATTGTTATTGATTATTGTCTTCTATATATATAAATATGGCATAAAATTTGCCTGCTTTCCACCACCAAACCATTTGTAGCCATCCGGTCCCCATCAAAACACCAGATAGTGAGTCAGTGACTAACCATTCCATAATCTATTTATCTTACACGTTCTCTACATGCAAACCCAAAAATCTACTATAAAAACCCACTTCACTTCTCTTGAAAAAACACAAGTTCTGTAAAAAAATGACAAAATTTATAACCTCACCAGCTCTCATCATTTGTGTTCTCTTGGTGATCATAGCCAATGCATCCTCTGCCTACAGAACCATCGTCACCACTGTCGAAATCGACGAGCCTAACCCCAGAGGCAAGGAATCTCAGAGGTGTAGGCAGGAGGTTCAAAGGCAGGACTTGAGCGCCTGCGAGAATTATATAAGGCAGTCAAGGAAATCAGAGCCAGAGCCAGTTGAAGAAGTATTGGCTATGCGTGGAATTGAAAACCAGCAGCAAATTCTTCGTCAATGCTGTAACCAAGTAAAGCAGCTGCGAGACGATTGCCAGTGTGAAGGGATAAGGAGTGTACTTGAACGGCAGCTGGGGCGAGGACAGGTGACAACAAAAGAAGAATATGAGTCTATAATGAGGAGGGCAAGCAACTTACCATCTGCCTGTGGCCTGCGCCAGAGCTGCCAAATCCGCAGCGACTAAAATATGCTAGTTAAGGCGGTGCTAGTAAATAATAAATTAATAAAGTTACTCACCAGTGTGTGAGATATGTGTATTTTGTATGGTATAAAATGTAAGCACATCGAAGTGTGGTTTTGTATGTTTTTTCTGTAATCCTACTTTTTTTTTTCCTAACAGTATGTCTTGTAATCGTGCTCCAAGTTTTCCTGGTATCCTGTAATAAAAGTTCCAAGTTTTAATTAGAGACTGTGATCAAGTAAAGTGCAATTTGAGTTTCAATTTCAGTTGTAGTGTGTAAAAAATGGAGATACCCTGTTTCAACAATTATAATAGCCCTATTGACAGAAGAATCACACTTGACATGTATTGCCATCAAACACAATCACACAAGTCAAAGCATGATCAAGAGAGATATTCCATCAATCACTCCCCAACCTGTAGGGAGCACCATTCAACTAGCAAAATAAGAATACTAGCCAACTTGTAAATGCATTAGCCATACATACAGCTTAACAAAATTGCTTTGCAAGTACAAGAAACCCACAACAAAGAATACTACATGTTCCGGATGAAACAAAAGAGAGTAATCAGTGCCTAATTTCTATCAAACCCGATTAGGCCTTAAAACACATTGCTGCTGGCTAAGATCAGTCCAGTGCAAGGACCAGGTGAGTAATTGCTCGGCTCACACTATCATGCTATCCATTTCCACTAACTCTTACTGCTCAAAACTAACAAGAGACCAATAACAAACCAATATTTCTTTCTATTCACAATCTAAACAACTAAGACGCAAATTCTTCTCCATAGCTAATCCGAGTAAATTTCTCATAGCTAATCCGAGTAAATTTCTCAGAAAAAACAATGCACAGAAATTAAATTTCCCAACAAGTACCTTCACACATAACCAATCCAATAGAAAGAGATCAGCACTCGGAACTTTCAAAACAGTAATTGACAAGAGAACTGTATTCACAAAATCACATTCCCACTCTGCAAACAACAAGAGCTGGCAACTGAAAAGCTACAAACAAAATCACATTCCCACTATGCAAACACAAGACAAAAGCACAAGTATAAAATGATGAAAGATATATAGTATACGTGTATTAAGCATATATAGAGAATGAAGCTTCTTTAATTCAAAAAATAATAGAAGGATCCCATTAGTGTCTTCAACATCCAGCGAATCATAGAGATTTGAAACTTGCTTAAAGCAGATCAACCGATTAATTATAAAATATCAAATCCAACACATGTATTTAAAGCATAATGAGTTTGAAACTTAATAGAAAATGGCCAGTTGGCATGCCCCAGAATCATGATTCAGAAACCACCACGGAGGCGGAGGACAAGATGCAGGGTGGACTCCTTTTGGATGTTGTAATCTGCCAGGGTGCGCCCATCTTCCAGCTGCTTCCCAGCAAAGATCAACCTCTGTTGGTCCGGTGGGATTCCCTCCTTGTCCTGAATTTTGGTCTTCACATTATCAATTGTATCTGAACTCTCAACATCCAATGTGATGGTCTTCCCGGTCAATGTCTTCACAAAAATTTGCATCCCACCTCGCAAGCGGAGCACCAAGTGAAGGGTTGACTCCTTCTGGATATTGTAGTCTGCCAGGGTCCTTCCATCTTCAAGCTGCTTACCAGCAAATATGAGCCTCTGCTGGTCTGGTGGGATCCCTTCCTTATCTTGAATCTTTGCCTTAACATTATCAATGGTATCTGAGCTCTCCACCTCCAAAGTAATGGTCTTCCCTGTCAGGGTCTTGACAAAAATCTGCATTCCACCACGCAGACGAAGCACCAAATGCAAGGTTGATTCCTTTTGGATATTATAATCTGCTAAGGTACGACCATCTTCCAGCTGTTTACCAGCAAAGATCAGTCTCTGCTGGTCTGGTGGTATTCCCTCCTTGTCCTGAATCTTAGCCTTCACATTGTCAATAGTATCAGAGCTTTCAACTTCCAAAGTGATGGTCTTGCCTGTGAGAGTTTTCACAAAGATCTGCATGCCACCTCTGAGACGGAGGACCAAATGTAAAGTGGATTCTTTCTGAATGTTATAGTCCGCAAGGGTGCGACCATCTTCTAGTTGTTTCCCAGCAAAGATAAGCCTTTGTTGGTCTGGTGGGATACCTTCCTTGTCCTGGATCTTGGCTTTTACATTGTCTATGGTGTCAGAGCTTTCCACCTCAAGGGTGATGGTCTTGCCAGTAAGAGTTTTCACAAAGATCTGCATCTGTTAGATCAAAACCAGGATATGATAACTGTAAATCTTTGTACTTAGTTTGCATCTTAGTAATACATTCACAATTAAGCACTGTAAACCAAAGAAACAAAGATAAACCTCAAAGAAGGACACTATTCACAAATCCCACACAAAGAAAATGTTTTCTTAACTAAAATATATAATATGAAATCAATCCAAAGTTCAAACAAACCATAAATTAACAATGCTGAATGCTGTATATCAAGCTTCAAGATCTAAAATCAAACCATTACCAAGTTTCTTATATCAAAAATACGAAAATCAAACGATAGAATTAGTTTTTTTTTTTTTAATCAGATTATAAATTTCACAATTTTAATTAAATAATTTCACACAAAATTAATCGGCTACGATTGCATAAACAACTATAATAAAAAAAAAACTAAAACAAATCTAATGAACATCATAATCAAGTAAATTTGATCAACAAACCCTAAATTAATCACAAAATAAAGAATTATTAATAGATAACGCTCAAAAATCTAAAAAAAGAGAAAAATCAACAGTACCTTAGAAAGAAGAAAAGCTTCAGAAGATTTCTTGATCGATTCAATTGATAATGGCAGAGAAACAATTTGATGAATGAATTTTTAGGGAAAAGAGAGGGTTATTTTATAGGAGGGATGATTAACTCCAATTACGTAACGTATTGGGGATTCAAAAGCGGTGACTTCACGCTCTAATTATACGAGCGTATTAAACCTGGCCTTCACGCAAAGATTATTATTCCAGATTCTTGTCGTGAGTCGTGATTGAGTGATTATCGTTGGGTAATTGTTATCGCCACGCTCCTCTTTTTTAAGTGTTCAACGCGCTACTATGTCGTTTTGAGTTTCGTTAATTTAATTTAAATTGTTTAAACGTATTTTGGGCAAACACAAAAATGGTGACCCATTGCCCCCATTGGGTTTAAATGAATCAATTATTAATCAATTACTAGAATTCACAAAAGGAATATTGTAAAAGATATTAATATTTTGCCATTAAAAAGAAAAAATACACCATTGCTATTTGAATTTTTTAAAATCTATTATATTGATGTTTGGACAATATTTTTAATCTGATAAATTTTTTAATTTTTAAAAATAATTTCATATAAATATTTTTAATTATTTTTCAATTATCAAAATAATGATTTGCAACTTTAAAATATCTAAAATTAGAGAAATGACAAGAAAGATTTTTTTTTATTATTATTAAATACCAAAATAATATTTTAAATAGGATTAGAGAATTACAATTCATAAAAGATGAAAATTACAAATTAACACTATGATAACTGAAAAATGATTAAAACACTTATATGATTATTTTTAAAAGTTGAGAACTCATTAAATCAAAATAATTGTCCAGATATCAAAATAACACATTTAAAAAAATTGATACCAATCATATAATTTTTCCTTAAAAATATATATATAATTATCCAATTTTAAAATATTAATATAAAATTAGTTTAGGGGTGTACAGATATGACCACTGCAAAGATTAACTAAGTATTTTGTTTCATTTGGAAACAATAACTATTTTTTTTTTTCACTTTTTCAGCTTTTATATTTTCCTGAATTGTCACGCACCCAAGAAAATAATTTTTATTTATAATATCTTTAATTTCAGAAATTTATTACACCAATTAAATATTATTGTGATTATTATTGATACATCCTAATATAAATTGGTCGTTTTAGGCAAACCAAAGACTCGCTCATGCTGTTCTTATCCGACTATAAAATTATTATCCAACTCCATATATAATACTGAAAAAAGATGATCCAACTCCAAAAAGGATTCGGCACCATAAGCGCATCACTATAAATAGAGTTATTTTTTCCGTTCAACGGGTAACACAATTCTAAATATTTTTTAGTGATAAAAAGTTTAATAATTTTTACCTTTTCTGGCTTAAGCCTTAGAGTGATCCCACAGACACATTGCTTGAACCCTCTAACCTGTTGTCTTGTAAAAATAAAAGATCGCCTACATATGTACCAGAGATCAAAGTTCTTTCTGAGTACCTACACATGTACTAGAAAGAACTTTTTGACACTAAAGAGGGGAACAACCCAAAGAAAGAAAACTTATTGTGGTTATTTAGTTTTTAATTAAGTTATGAATTTAATAATTAATATACCTGTGATGTCACTAATATATGCTTCAATACCTATATATTAGAATAATGCAAAATTTAGGTTGATTTTTAAAATATGGTTATTGACTAAGTTATCTTCATTTAATTAATTAAACTACTTAAGGTATTGTTACATTAGTTAATAGCAATGTTGTTAAAACCGGACTGGAGGTTGAATTGATTTTTTTGCTGGTTTTACGGTCTGATCGGTTCGACCGGCCAGTCCAATTTAATTTATTTGTCATTTTCTCTCCTTTTTTTTTTTTGAAATTTTTTTTTAGTTCAAAACAGTGTCGTTTTACAAATTCCAGTTCAACCGGTCACCGATTTTTTCGGTTTGGATCGATTTTTTCCCATTCATAATTTATCTGATTTTTTATAATTTAAAAATCAGACCAGTAACCAGTTTCTGGTTTAACCGGTTCGACCGGCCAGTCCAGTCCGGTTTCAACAACACTAGTTAATAGATTGTATAATTAAGGTAGATCATACTTAGAGAAAAAAATTGCCATGAATTGAATAGTAATTAGCCTAATAATTATATAGCTTATTATATTTTATGTGATTTTAGTTTTTTTTTTTTAATTGAATTGTGTGGTATTAGGATTTTCTTATTAGTTATTCCGAACAATCTTTTATGACTTTTTAGTATAATAGATTTCAACAATCTCTTATTATTATTACATTGGCAAAAAAAAAAAATCTCTTATTATTATTATATTATTAAATTAATTATTTTATATATAATTTTATTCTTAAAAATAGTACGTTGTTTTAGTAGATCACATAGCTATGTTATTTGACTTTAAATATCATAATAATTATAACTTTAAAATTTAATTAACTTAAATTAAAATTCAATATTTTCTATATTCTTAAAATAATTAAATTATAATAAATCAAACCATAAATAATTAATTTCACAATTATTTTCATAAAATATTTTTATTTCATGAAATATTTATATGCATAATTTTTCATTATTATTAAACTTATGTACATACATTTTTAAAATTATAATAAAAAGTCTAAAATATAATTTTTTTTCATAATTCTTTTAATAATAAATAATAATATATTCATTACCTTAAATACATTTACATTTATCATTTAAATATAAATATATAAACATAATAATTAATTAAATATATTTTCTTATAAAATACTATTTTTAAAATAATTAAAATTCAAGTTATTACACTTTTCCCTCTTAAGAAAATTCGTTCTCAAATTTTCAAACTCAAGCTAATACTTCACACTCTAGTCAACCTTAAATTCGTTATCTATACTACGCTTCTGCTGCATACTTTGACATGCTACCTTAAATACATATTTGTAATTGCAAAGCCAACTATAAATTTATGATAAAAGAAATTATCATTATCTAAATTAAACTCGTTATGCAAATTATCTTTAACTATTAAAAGAAAAGTCTTAAAAATCAATGGACTTTTGATTTAATGATACTAGAGTCATTTTTAAAAGCGACTGGACTTCAATTTGGAAATCTAATCAAAGTAAATTTATAATAATAATAAAAAAAAGAACATTTATATATATAATTACATTTTATTTTGAGGAATTATATATATAATTACCTTATTATATAGAATAATATATTTTTTCTTATTATAGAAAAAAAAATCAGAATCAGAATGAAGTAGACAGGTAAAAAACTTTCAAGTATATATATATATATATATATACTAGTATTTGTATTTTGCAGATAAAGAAATTAGCCAATTTCCACACAACTTGTTGAATGGGTCAACTATAGTTAAATGCATGTGGTAGAGATTCTGATATTTCTCGGTTAGTAGCTAGTCTAAACATTAAATAGTAAACCAAATATCAAGAAAAATTAATTATTCAAAAAGTAAACCAAATATCTATTAATTTCTCATATCAATGTACTGGCACAATTTTTCTGTTAATGTAAATACACAAATAGATAGTCAATAATAAACACTCATCTCATCCATCACCATGTGCAGCTCCAGCTAGCTCTCACCAACCACCATGTGCAGCTCCAGCAAGCTCTCTTTAATTGTAGCTTAATTAGAGTTAATATTTTTCTATAAATACTTGTAAATTCTCTTGTATAAAACACAACAAAGATATATGAAATATTCAATTCTTTCTATGTTCTTAAAGCTCTAATATGGTATCAGAGCTTATTCAAAATTAAAATCACAACTCTTTATTCCAATTTTTTTTTTCTCTCCTTTCTTTCCTTCCCATTACTGTAACTTCTGTAAATTTTCCATGCACACGTTGGAAAATTTATTTGATCATACCATTACAAATATAACATCTCCAGAAGAATTTTAAGATCAACCAGAGCTTCAACGGAGCCCGTACGCGCCTTCACGCGTCGATCACAGTGACTGCGACTGAGATCACGCGCTGCTGAAGGTTGAAGACGACACAGTCAGTAGCCACGTCATCCAGTCATCTGTCGCCACGTGTCACCTGTCAGTGACACGTGTTATACTGCCACGTCACCATCATCAGACACATCGACCAATTATCATCTACCACATGTTAGTTGTCAGGCCACATGTTAACTGCCACGTCGTCCAACTCATCCACACAGCTCCAATCCTTGGCTGCCACGTGTCACTTGTCAGTGACACGTCACCCGATCCTGATCTGAGATTCGACCCGCCCACGCTCTGACCCACCTGATCCGCTCTCTGACCCGGTCGGTTTCACGCTCAGGTCCGACCCGTTTCCTTTTTTGGTTTTGACTTTGATCGAACCGGTTCGACCTCATCCAGATCAATTCTGATCAAAATCAGACCGGTTCCTGAAGTTTTTTGGCACCCTGAATCCATTTTTGAGGTTTGTTTTCTCAAAATCAACTTCGAAAATTACTTTTCTTAATTAAATCCAATATTTTCTATATTCTTGTCTCCAATTTGCTGCAACAATGGCTTCTGAAAACTCTAAGCATCTTTCTTCTCCTATTGTCCAACCAATTACAATTACTTTTGATGGTACAAATTACGATCTATGGTCATAAGAAATGTGTAGCTTTCTGAAAAGCCGTCTTTTATGGCGTTATGTAACCGGTCAACATTTTCAGCCCACAAAAAATACTGGTGAAGATGATACAAAATTTATGGAGAGACTAGAGCAGTAGGATGGTAAAAATCATCAAATATTGAACTGGTTCCGCAACACTTGTCTTCCAGGAATTAAGTCGAAATTTGGTCACTTTAACACTGCTTGTGAGGTTTGGGATTTTCTAAAAACACGATATTCTGTTTCTGATGATGTGCATTAATTTCAGCTTTATCGTCACCTACATCGGCTTCAGGAGCAATCA
>CATKHJ010072375.1:0-38662 GCA_949750685.1 Vernicia montana | reverse complement strand
ATATCATTTACGGTTAATTTATATATCCTTTTAATTTTTCAAATTTGCAATTTATATATATTAAAGTAGTTGTAGATATCAAACATATACTTAATATATACAAAATTTTGGTATACGTATATCATTTACTATTAGTTTATTTATTTATTTTATTTTTTCAAATTTGTAATATTTATATATTAAAATAGTTGCAGATACTAAACATATACATAACATATACCATATTTTCGTTTACATATACCATTTATTGTTAGTTTATATTTTTAATTTTTTCAAATTTACAATATGTGTATATATAGAGTGGTTGCATATACCAAACATATACATAACATCTACTATATTTTTGTATATGTATACGATTTACTTATAAAATAGTTGCATATACCAAATATATATTTAACATATACCAAATTTTGGCATACGTATATCATTTACGGTTAATTTATATATCCTTTTAATTTTTCAAATTTGCAATTTATATATATTAAAGTAGTTGTAGATATCAAACATATACTTAATATATACAAAATTTTGGTATACGTATATCATTTACTATTAGTTTATCTTTTTAATATTTCAAATTTGCACTATGTATATATTAAAGTAGTTGCAGAAACCAAACATATACTTATCGTATACTAAATTTTGGTATACATATACAATTTACTGTTAGTTTATTTTTTAATTTTTCAAATTTGCAATTTGTATATATAAAGTAGTTGTAGATACTAAACGTATATCAAATTTTAGTATACGTATACCATTTACTATTAGTTTATCTTTTTAATTATTTTTTCAAATTTCTAATATGTATATATATAAAGTAATTACATATACCAAACATATACTTAATATATACCAAATTTATATGAAATATATATTTAGTTATATACTAATTGTATATAAATATATACAAAACATATATCAAAAATTACATGAAATGAATATTATTTCAAAATATACATATACTTAACATATACCATACATGCTAACTTGTTGAAAATTGAAATTTTGCTTTGTCGGGGATGTGAACTTTGCAAAGATGAGGATATGATCTAATTATAAAATTTTAAGTAAATAAATAAATATATTGGTCACTTTAAAAATAACATATTTTAATTCATTTTTTTAGATAAATGTTGTATATCTTTGTAATAGCTTTTTACTTTTAATAATGTGAATAAATAAATTTTTCTTTTTTGTTAAAATACTGACTAAGAGATAGAGGTTATTATTATTATTATTATTGTTATTATTTTAGGAACAACAAAACTTATGAATAAATAGCATAAATTCAATTTTGTATTTGTTTTGAAGTTTTTTTTTTTATAAATTTAATTTTGATAGATACTTGAATATAAAATTTCACAATTTTAGAAATACAATTTTAGAAACAACTCAAAAATCACTGAATTAAATCTCTAATTTTATTTATGAAGTTGAAATAAGAGAAGCTATCTTATTATTATTAGCAGTACACATAATTAGAAGATTATGGACTAAATACATTTTGCTAATTGATTTGACACCTTATGAAGTGACAAAATATGGTGCCAGCAAGAGTATCCAGACAAGTAAAATAATGACAGTATAGAGTCAAACATTTGGTACTAGCTAGACCAATCATATGACTTTCCAAGGGCTTTATGGTGACGTTGCAACGCAGGTATTGTATAAAAGATAATTTTCAAGTTATGAACGACAATATTGGAATAAATTTTTTTACACCGTGTGAAAGATATTTTTTTTTCATTTTTTTGGTTAGTTTTGAATTTTTTCCCAAAATAATTCCTTATTTAGGTTTGCAGGGCCCAAAATACTTCCAACACAATAGTACGTAAACTATGGACTGTGGAGTAAGGATGACAACAGGTCGGATATAGGGCGAGTTTTGATATATTCATATCCTATTTATCTTGTATCGGAGCGAGGCGGGCGAATGAGATTACAAATACCCATTTATTTTTAAAAATAAAAATATATACATGTATTTATATAAAAATTACATTTTTATAAGAAAATATATATTATATTTACATAAGTATATATGTATAATGTGTCATTATATATATTTTACTTAAAAAATATAATTATAATATCAATAAATATATGTAAAAATAAATTCTAAAAAATTTAATATATATATTTATATGTATTATATATATATAAACGAGTATATGGAGCGGGTTCGAGGTGGATATGTCAATATACACCCTTGTTCCATTTATAAACGGGACGAGTTTTATTAGTTTCATTAGGGTCGGGTTAAGCAGGTGCCCAACAGGGAGGATCAAAATAGCCATCACTACTATGGAGGACTAAAAAATAAAGGGAAAATTACTATTTAGTTTTTTGAGATTTGATTTAATTAACTAACTTGTTATTGTCTTTTGAGAAACTAACTAACTAATTAGTTTCTCAATTTTGATTCCGTCAAACTATTTAGTTATTTTGACAAGTTTTTGTACTTTTTTTTTTGTTAAATTTATGAAAAATAACTAAAATACCCTTGTATATATAAAATAAATATAAAAATAATTTTATTATTTAAAAAAATTTCAAATTAATAAAAGTAAATAATATTTATATATTTATATAATAATTATATTTAATATCATCAAATTATAAAATTATTTATTATTATATAATTATTATATATAATAAAAAATTTAAAAAATATTTATATTAATAAAATTAAATAATTAAATGATTATTATTTAATTATTATTTAATTTTTTTAATTTGATTTTTTTAAATTTTTGAATAATAAAAATAAAATTATATTTATTATATACACAAAGACATTTTAGTTATTTTTTTATAAATTTAAAAAAATAAAAAATAAAAACTCGACGAAAAAATTAAATAATTTTATGAAATTAAAATTAAGATATTAATTAATTAATTTTTTAAAAAATAAAAATTAATTAATTAATTAGGTCAAATCTCATAAATTAAATAGTAATTTACTGTAATAAAATAAAAAAATTAATATATGTTGCCGTGGGGCGCAAAAGAATTAGAAAGGAAAGGGGGGGTGGGGGGTGGGGGGGGGTGGTCTAGGAAGGAGTCCAAGTCCAAACCCCATGAAGGCTGGAAATAGAAAGAAGAAAAAACCTCAAAACTCGAAATAGATTTTTTTGATTTATTGTTGTAATTACAAACAAATCAAATCAATAATTGTAAAATGAGCAAACAAACAAACAAAACATCACACCTATCAAGCAATCAATCGAATAACCTGATCTCTTCCTCTAATCAAAATAAAAATGTCAGTTTCTTTGATTATTTGACTTTTCATCTGTATAATTACTTTCAACCTCATAAACAAGAAGAAGAAGAAGATAGATCCGCATTTATCGTCCCCGATAAGGTTTGTCAATATTCTTTTTTTCTGTTTTTTTTTTCCCCTGTGCTTATGTTTGTCTTGAATGATGGATGGGTTTGATAATTCTGTTGTTTCTCTGATGAATGCCCGGAAAATATTCTGTCTTCAGCTTTCCATTCCCCTTACAATTAGTTTTTATTTGTCAATATTTGGTTGACTTATTTCATCCTCTTTATCCTTTATTATTCTACCTAATCAAGAGTTTCACTTCGGCTTATTTACGTACACATTGAAATATATTAGTAAGTAAATGAAGAAACTAGTGACAGCAATTTCAGAAAGGTTTCATACAAGTTCTGTAAGATTGTGTTTAGGGTGCTGGGTGCCCTTTAAATTTGTCAAGATGCTCAATATTAGGTAGTCACACGAGTGAAAAATAATCTCATTACAGTAATGAGCTTTGTTTGTTTGTTTGTTTTTTTTTTTTTTTAAGAAAAGTAATGAGCTTTGTTACTATAAAAAAATGACAAAACTGAATTCCCAACAAAACAAATGCTACAATTATTAAGTAGATAAGGTGACCTTATAAGAGAAGTCACTTAGTTACTGTTTTACAGTGTATATTTCAGATATATTCTTTCTGTTGTAAATTGCTATCACTTATGTTTTAGGATTAGTTTAGGATAGAGTTTTGTTATTATTCTTATCTCCATGTTCTTGTAATAGTAATCACTATGCACATATACTTGATTTAGGCTGTAATACAAATGATCAAATACAAAATATCTTAATTCTAGATTATCTTAATCGATATCAATGCTTGCTTCCATTACTTAAAACCAAAATATCTTTTTTTTCCATTACATTCGGAGCATTTCCAAATGGCATTAATATGTTCACAATTTCAAAACTTTAGGGCCTGTTTACTTACCGGTGGAGGTGGTGAGGCGATGGTATTTTTACTTAGAAAAATTGATGAAAAAAATTCTAGAAAACATCTTAAACATGTTTTCTAATTTTCTTTTAAAATAATGAAAACATTGTTTTGATAAAAATTTTGTAAAACAATCAAAATAAACTCAAGATCCTATTTTCTGTTTTGATTTGAAAAATTTTCTAGAAAACTGAAATAATTTTCCCAAAGTAAACAGGCCCTTAGTGTATAATCTGTTCTCTCTCAACAAAGGGTGTCCTTTTTGTGCATAACCTCTTTTTTTTTTGCAACTAAATACGATACATGGTCAATTATATGATTGTTGATCTATATATTTGTAGCTGCTTTTGCTTATTGCATGCTATCAAGTGGCACAAGCTATACTGATATTTGAATTAAGTATCTTATCTCTCTATAATCATAGATGGCGGATGGAGGCCTAGTGTACACTTTTGATGAAGCTCTTTTGGCAGTAGGTTTTGGAAAATTCCAATACCTTGTGCTACTTTATGCTGGCATGGGTTGGATTTCAGAGGCAATGGAAATGATGCTTCTCTCATTTGTAGGACCAGCAGTTCAGCATGAATGGGATCTTACTTCTCAGCAAGAAAGCCTAATAACCAGTGTGGTTTTTGTTGGTATGCTAGTTGGAGCATATTCATGGGGCTTAGTTTCAGATAAATATGGAAGAAGGTGGGTGCAATATCATTTTTTTGTCTTCAATTTTATTTTATTATATACATTTCTTTGGTGCATACACCATCTCTTATTTTTTCTTAATTGGTCACATATCAACAGTACTCTATCTGCAATGTTTTAATAATTTTTGGTCAAATGAAAAACAAAAGGAGATATTAAGACTCATAAGCTATTTTAGTTCCCCATTCTTTTGTATGGGACAAACAAACTATGTATTATACACAATATGGAGATAATTCTGCAATCATTATATTGATTGCTGCATAGCAGATTATTCTTTTCCAACGAAGAAATTGGTGAGTTGATAGATTCATGGCTTCAATATTTGTTCTGTGTATTAAAAGATTGGGATGAAAAAGATGAGTAGAACTAGGTCTGTTACAGCCTTCATCTAGCTTCTTTTTGTCAAATTACATACGATGCAACTCCTGTGGCTGAGATGTAATCTAGTTGGCATTCACATCTCTCTTCTAAAGATGCCTCAAGTTCAAATTCTCCCTCTCCTAAATATTAAAAAGAAATAATGCAGCTGTTTTCACTACCAATGCTGTAATTTTTGAAGTCTAGTCACCTAATGCATTCTTTTGGTTGTTTACTTGTTCAGGAAGGGATTTCTGGTTACAGCAATAGTTACTTCTGGGGCTGGATTTCTAAGTTCCTTTGCCCCAAACTATATTGCACTGATGCTTTCTCGTTGTTTGGTTGGCCTTGGTTTGGGAGGTGGTCCTGTGCTCCTATCCTGGTTTTTAGAGTTTGTACCTGCACCTAAGAGAGGCACTTGGATGGTTATTTTCCAAGCCTTCTGGACCATTGGAACAATTTTGGAGGCGGCTCTTGCATGGGTATAATGATTTCGTCATAATTTTTTGGAATTTTTTATTCAATTCCTTAGTATGTTTAAATCTTAAACTTCATCCTCTAATCAACTAACTAGACAAAATCTTAATCTCAAATTAGTTGGAGTTTGCAAAAATGAGCTTTTATATTGGTTTAATACCTTTTATCCACCAATATCGGATGGTTCTTGATTAAGGTTAGTCTTTCAGAGCAGCGGGTAAAGGATCTTTGGTCCTTGCTTTTTATTTACCATTTTCTGAAGCTATGTTAAATATGGAGTGGATCACACTGCTGGGGGCCCTAAATTATGGGGAATTTTTTTGCTGTTTTTGGTGGTTACTAAACATAGTTGCTGTCCCTTCCTATTTATGTGTGTTGATTCCTCTTCTTCTAGCATTGATTATTGTCTTCTTTATCATTATTGGTTGCTTTCTTCTCCATTGAATTCCTTGCATTAGTTCTGGTTTATTTCTGCTATGTGATATCGGTGATACCTGACTCAAGATATTGTTGATGGCTTGATGCGTGCATGAGAAAAGATCTGAAATCTTCCAGGTTACATTTGGATAGAAAATTTGAACTCCTAAGATTTGCATTGATTTCAAATTGTGTAAGGATTTGGACTTGTGAAAAAAGGAAAAAGATATTCTGTAATTACACCAGCAATTTTATGTGGCCTGCTTGGAATGCTTTGAATTACTTGAGAGTAATTTAATTATCGCACTGTAAGTTTTAATTGTTCAAGAACAAACTGTTTCTTCAAAGTTTGGCCCACTCATTCACTCTTTGAGTTTTGGCCATTCTTCTTTTTCTTTTTATGTTCGTCCTAGTGAGATACATTAAACATGTATTTGGGAAATTTCCTCATTCTTATGTTGTACTTTTGCAGATTATTATGCCAAAATTGGGTTGGAGGTGGTTACTTGCTTTGTCTGCTTTGCCTTCATTGTTTCTCCTTATGTTTTATATTATGACACCCGAGTCACCAAGGTATTTATGCTTGAAAGGTAGAAAAAATGAAGCCCTTAGGATTTTAGAGAAAATAGCCAGACTAAATGGAAATGGATTGCCTCCCGGTGTCCTTGTTACTGACCATGAAATTGAGCTACAAGAGAAAAGTCTTCAAGCAGAGGGTGGAAATTTATTGTCATCACAAAAAGATGAAGATACTATCCATCCTCCTCCCAGGTGGAAGGATTCTGACATGGGGGTCTTCAGATCACTGTTAACACTCCTTTCACCAAAATTATATAGGTCAACCTTACTCTTATGGGTTGTATTTTTTGGGAATGCATTTTCATACTATGGCCTTGTGTTGCTGACCACTGAATTGAATGATGGGAGTAATAAATGCAATCCAACCAAAGGGCAGTCACAAAAGTCTGGCAGCATTAACTACAAAGATGTTTTCATCACTAGTTTTGCAGGTAACATTGTTCAGTAAATAATAAATATGTATTTGTATTATACAAGTGATTTTGTAGTTGAGTAACATCTAACTTTAATTTGCTTCAAGAGTTTCCGGGGCTCATCCTGTCAGCTCTCACAGTTGATAGATTTGGTCGTAAGCTTTCAATGGCAGCTATGTTCTTCATCTGTTGCATCTTCCTGCTACCATTGGTGGTCCATCAGTCTGCAGCTCTAACAACAGCCCTTCTCTTTGGAGCTCGAATATGCATCACAGAAACCTTCACGGTTGTCTATATTTATGCCCCAGAGGTAAATTGAGGGAATTGAATTTTCACTCAAGAGCCAATTATCATTGTACAGTTAGTATTTCAGAGACAAGGAACTATATAAAAATAATGCAATTTATAAGTTGTCTGCATGATAAGATTCATTGATGAAACTGAATATCCCTGTTTTTCTTAGAAGTCATACTATTTATAGATTTTTTTTCTTTGACGAGCTATGCTATGATATCTACTATATTGTGATATCTGATTTGAAGTTGAACATCACTGGTTGTTAGAACCTCTTTGTAGACTAGATAATGAAGCACACACTCTGCTTGTGCATGCGCATATCTCTATAATGTCTCAGAAGACTGGATTTAAAAGAAAAGAATATTAAGACGCTCATGGACAAAAAAATGATTAATTGAAGTTTTAAGAAAAGTTGGATGATCTCATCTTCTGGATTATATTGGCAATGATATCCCACCTCTTTATCTATTAAAAGAAGTAAGATACTATTGTTAAAATACAAACCACTTTTCTCTCAGTAATAACACATTCATCAGTGCAAATTTCTCAACATTTTTACTGTTTATGACAGTTGCTTATGAAACCCCACAGTTTTGACTGTTGAAGATAATGTAAATGGTGAATTTGATTTTGTGTTTGTAAGTATCTTATTTTCTGTAGGGAGGTTTGAACTCTTATTATGTTAAGCCTACCTAGTGTAGGCAAAAAATAGCTTAAAGGCTGATCGAAGTATATCCAGTCTGGCATGCTGAAAATTTTCCAACTAGGACTCGAGGAAATTGTGCATAAACATGGATGCAAGCCATGATCATTGCTTTGATTGACATGAAAATAGAGGTCTTATCGGTTATGACAAACCATCCCTTCAAACATGTTAAACTTCTTTGTCTTCTTGGTCTATCTTCTTTCTATCTAGCAGTAGTTCTAAATCAGCTCTTGATAATGCATATATATATATATGTGTGTGTGTGTGTATATCTATACACAGCATTTAAAAACATTTTTTTTGTATGATTAAGCAGTATTGTTCATCTATTAAAGCTCCCTTTGGTTCAGGCCAGGTGATAACCTTAGTTTTTTTTATTCATGATGTAGATATACCCAACTTCAGTGAGAACAACAGGTGTTGGAGTTGCAAGCTCAATGGGAAGAATTGGTGGAATGGTCTGCCCTCTTGTGGCCGTAAGTTTGGTCCAAGGATGTCATCAAACTGCAGCAATTCTTCTCTTTTTTGGTGTAGTTTTTATATCGGGGATCTGTGTCTCCCTCTTTCCATTTGAAACCAAGGGCTGTGAGCTGACTGACAGCATATCCAGTACAAAACATGAAAAACCAAAGGCCATCACACAAGAAGAGCCATAAAGTAAGCTATAATACATCCCTTGTATAACATGATGTGTTAGGTTGAAATGACCATACTAAAAAAATTGCCCCCTTGCTTTCTACGCAGACATAGAGATTCATGTATTCATGTGTGTGTATAATTTTTGGGGTCTGGAATTTCCGTGTATAATTTTTTTTTTCATAGAATATAGTCAATAATAAATATTTGGTTCCAGTCTTCTCTTGCTGTTTATGCTCAGCAGACTGTGATGGTGAGGGTTTCTTCATCTGTTTGGTCTTGTGGAGAAGGCATTCTTCTCCCAGTCCGAAAAGGCGGAAAAGGGGAAAGAAGCCCTTTCTGAGATGAGAGCAAAAATTAAAGATGGTGAATGTGGTTGTACTGATGATTTTGTTTCAAATACAAGTAACCCTCTCCCTCCCCCCAATAAAAAACCTCGCTTTCTTTTTTACATTCATTGCAAAAACTGATGGTGGATGGGTGTTCAGCAAGTGAAGAATTGTGGCTTTGCAAGTAAGCTCTCTCTTAGCTTCAATCAGTTCTGGTTGACTGCTTTAGCTGCTAGAGTTATATTTCTTATCAGTAGAGAACTGGAGATAGCATGCAAGAGCGGTTTCATTATGTACAGAGGTCCTAGTAATTATTTCCTGGTTGTTAGAACCTGTAAATTGATTGTTGATGGTACATAATTATGCAAAATTTTAGAACCAGAAGCATCATATGCTCTCTACATAACATTGATTTCTTTTATTTTTTATTTTTCTGCTCATTTTCAGTTGATGCTATGGGTAGAATGGCAAATGTTGGCCTTATGTAGCTATATTTTATTCTATTCATGTAAAATCTACAGTGTTGCAATATTCAGCAAAGAATAGGATTATTCCGAATGGGATAACCTGAACATAGAGATGAGACTTATGCAGTTGCATCCTGATATGAAAGTGTAGACTCAGGTCAGGTGGATTCAATTTTTGGAAATTTTGATTGTGCAGAAACTTGGGATACTATCAAAACTAATACCTAAATTAGGTTGGTTCAAGCATCAGGGTGATCGGGTAATTGAAATGGGAATGTTCTACAAACTGCCTTCACTTCCGTGGTTTAGTTGCTTGTGAAAGCAGGGATATTAATTATATTTTACAAAGTTTATGCTGCTATAAGATTATTCTCTTCATGTTCATCAAAGTAATCGTCTCTGGCATTATCAGTGAGCATTAGGCAAATCAACCAGAAGAGGGAGGCATTCAGAGCCATAAAGGCGGCACCACCAAAGAGACCAGTCTTGGCTGTGGGGCATGTAGTGTTGATGTTATGATGCACATTGTTGGTGAAGTGCATGAGCTCAGTAACTGTCGTCCATAACAGCATCCCTTCAGCCAACAGGGTCACCCATCTGATTATGTGCGAATGAATTAAGAGATGATCAAAACCAGGAAATGTTTTATAGGAAACTAAACATACAAGTGATGACAAGGGGTATGGTATGTACTCACAGAGCAATTTGGAAAAATACAACCATGGTAGTGCTGTGAAATAAAGCCTTGAGAGGAACCTCTTTCCCTTTATAGGGATGAAGTATAGAAAAGAAGCCAACTACTGCAGATGCAGCTAGGAACGCGATGGAGAAGAAGCCGAAAATTGCAGACGGGTCTGATGGATACTTGCAGGTAACGACTCCATTTGAAATGACTGGCTTTCCAGAATCAGGCTGGTTTAAAAATGGACCATCAAAAAGAGATTTAAGGAGAACAAAATGCTGTATAGAATATGAATATTCAACCACAGGTACAAGACCTGATAAATTATATGCATATAGGATGTTGTGGTGAATTAAAAAGCGTATTAGGAGATCAGAATTCAAATTTGACCTTTTTATGTTCAGCAAGAATTCCAAATGTAAAGGCTTTAACTCCGAGAGCTGCCACTGCAATAGCCATGTGCTTGATAGTAGCCATGTATGTTAGCTTCAACTTATGATTTTGTTTTGAAGTAATCCTGAAATCAAATTATCTGCAACTCTTCCACTAAAGGAAGTCGGAGGATATTCACCTTGTCAATTTTGTCACTTTCCAACATCATCATTGATTTCATCTAAATCTTTGCAATTCTCTCTACAACCATTTTCCTTGTTTATATCGCACACTTCACCTGGCAAATGTTAAATTAAACATTTTCTTTTCAAAGTGGATATGTTTTACAGTTGATACTATAAACGAATTTATTAAAGTTTTTGATTTTAATTATATATATATATTGATTATTGAATTCCATTTAATTTTCTTTTATAACTCACAAAATTCATTCATATCAAATAAAAGCTTGAATCCCGTCCTTTATCGTTTTTTATTTTTTATTTTTTAAAAATAAAAATAAGATTTTGAAAATAAAAATTTGTTGTTTTTGATTTTCTATTTTCAAAATGTTTCTGGATAAATATAAAAAAGATAAAAGATAATAAATTTTTAAAAATATTTTTTAATATTTATTTTTTTAAAATTAAAAAAAATAGAAAATAAAAAACTACAGTGATACAAAGTGATTTTTGCTTTTGTAAAATGATTAGAAGAAGAAAAAATTCAGAAAAAATTTATTTCGTGGAATAAAAGGGGGTGGGCCCAAGAAAGAAATATATGGGCCCAAAGACACAAAGTGTGTGGATCGTGTGTTTTTATGTCTTTAATGCTTCTCAAAGATTCTATTCTGAAACTGTTTCAGTATGTTATGTATACCGTACATCTAACAGCCTTTTTTTTTTTTTTTTTTTTTGGCCAAGTTACATCTAACAGCCCTTACTAAAACAAAATTCACCACATTACATTCACTATACTCCACCTTTTTTAACTGTACATATACCTTAATTATTATTGAAAAATGAAAAATGAAAGCCTGAAACTGGTTCTTGTTTACTTTGTTGCAAAATAATAGTAATTATCTTATCTATGTATTGTTATGTCTTTAGCTTTAGATAGATTGTGGTGGCAGTTTTGAAGAGATCTTCCTCTGATTCATGGCGGCAACTCCAGATCGTACCACTGGTACCTTCACTCTCCTACCTACCATATACACATAAAAATCTTCATCTTCATATTGATCTACTTCTCTAGTTTTTGCTCTTTAATTATTATTATTATTATTATTATTTTTTTGGGTCCTAATTATTTCGTTATCTTTGTTTCAATTTACAAAAGTTAATTGGAGATATCTTCCTTTAATTCTCGCTCGTAAGATGGTTTCTTTTGGAATTGCTATCAATCTTCTTTTTCCCTTGTGGCTCTGATTCTATGGCGTGTTTGTTTTCATGCCTTGGAACTGCTAACTTGTTATGTCGTTACTTTATACAATTTGGATGTGGCAGTGGACTTTGATCTGAGCTGCAGGGAGGTGGATGGGTGTTTTTATGCTGAGATCTGAGATGTGGGTGTTGTGAGGTGACGAGATTTGTAGTGAATTCTAGGTTTTTTATTTCGCACATTTTTTTTTTTGGCAAATTGTTTGTGAAGTTCAAGTAAAAGAGTAGTCTCTTCAATCCAATATTTGTGAAATCAAAGAGTGTTTTAATAGATGTCAAGTTCTGTGAATTCAGAAGAAGGGCAATTGCCCATCCTAGTGTGATCTCCATTTCCTATTGTTTGTGATTATTATTTTGCAGATTTTGGTATTATAATATGCTGATCCCACCAACGAGAGGGGATTCAAGACAATATTAAAGTAGATTTTCTGTAGGATAAGTGAACAGCTGAGAATTGTATTAGATGATGCAAGGCCATCTGTGCTGTATGATAATAATGTTATTCAATTGGAAGGTAAAATCTCCATGAAGTGAGCATATCTAAACTGAGATTTTAATATTGTGGCACAGAAAAATCACTTGTGAAGATATAAAATTTAAATGTGTTGTTGGAGAAGTTATGCTAGTGCCAGTTAAGGACAAAGTGAACTAATGTTGTTTGAGAGAGGAAAAGCATTTGCATTTTATGGAGTTTTTATTCAATTGAAGTTAAAGGCGCCATGAAAATTTAGTGGCCTCGCTGTGGAGAATTATGATAGGATCAGATTTCCTTCTAGTTATATGTCTTTAGCGGGGGATCTAATCAATTATTCTATTCCGATGTTAATATTCACTCAGTTCATGTCACAGGTGGTTTTGTTTACTTCTAACCAAAGTATTCTTCCTATAGGACCACAACAAAGAAAATGTTCTTTGCCAATGAATCAAAAAATAATCTATGTGAAAATTAAATCTTGTTCTGCTGTTACACCAGGTTCTTATTTTGTGCATTGGAAGATGATAAGTGATGCATTATTTGAATCATTATCATTCTCTCGTTAATTGAAAAAGAAAGAGGAAGAATCATAAAGTGAGAACAGAAGAAACAGGATTACTTCATTGGTGAAGTGGAAACATATGTTAAGCCCTATCATCTACCATTTTTTACTAGCTAATTGATCTATTATTAATGCATGTTTCATGTATAGATTTTGGTTTCTATGATGGTTTTTTGTTTTATATCATATGTGGCAGATTTTTCACTTTGAAAATATTCATGTTCTTCTATTTATCATGTGTGCATAGGTGTGCACGTGTGGATTTGTGCGCACATATTCATAGCTTCAAGTTTTGCTATCCACACTTTTAGCTTTGGTTGGTCAATAATATGTAGTGCCTGTGTTTCTAAGATTCTACTAAGTCTCTGAGCATATTGATCATGGATGCAGAAGAGAAACCTGTTGAACCTGATAACATGAAGGAGCGGGTAGTTATACATATATTTCAATCTCAATTGTTTTATTATTTGCTTTTATATGAATCAGATTAGAGAAAATATTTTTAGTGACAACCTTATTTATTGACTTCTTACCAGCCTATTTCTTTGAAAAATGAGACGTGTGTTTCCCCCAATTCCCCTCAAGATGCTGCCAGTATAGGTCATCGAAGGGACAATACTAGTCACTTGGGGCCTGTTGGTTCACCTGGAGATCGCGCTGTCTATCCCCCTAATGTTTATGCCCCTCAGGCACAGGCTTTCTACTATAGAGGTTGGTTTTATATTTGTCTGGTTCATTTTGGAAGCCTTGAATTTGAGAAGCCATTGATCACTCACACTAAACATTGATGTATCACTGGGGTGTTTCAGTGAACATTGATGTACCTCATTGCATAGATCTTAGGAATGGCAATTTTGCCTACCTTGTTGAGCGCCTGCCCCAATGCCCATCCCATTAAATGCCATGGGGGGCAGGTTTTGCATGTTCGGGTTGGGCCAGTAATGGGGAAACCTTATCCCTTTATGTATAACATTTAGTTGTATAAAGTTTTAGTTATTAATTTTTTTTATTGGATATTGTATGAGTTTAATCATAGGTAAAAGGTGAAATATGTAGACATACATTTAGAGGTTGACATTAAACCAAATAAAAAGAAAAAGAACGAATTAGAAGGAAAAATAGAGATAGGTAATACCTGCCCTGCGCTGAATCCAAGCCCGGGCTGTAATGATATTAGGTTGGATTCTGATCCTGGTCCATTCCTAATTGAGCTGCAGTATTCTTGTATTTTTTTTAATATCTATATATTAATCAATGAGACAGTTTCTCATTTATGGTATCAACCAGGTTATGACAATGCCATTAGTGAATGGGATGAATATCCTCCATATGTCAATGCTGAAGGATTGGAAATTGGATCACCTGTGAGTGCCTTTTGCCCTTGCATCTTTTTACATGTATTTGCATAGATTGCACTTGCTATATTCTTCACTAACTTTGATCTTAATTAGGGCGTCTACAACGACAATGGTTCTATTGTATTCCATAGTGGATTTGGCTATGGTCCACAAATGCCTTATGGACCATATTCTCCTGTCACAACACCTCTGCCTTCTGTTGGTGGAGATGCTCAGTTATACCCCCCCCAGCAATTTCCATTTTCTGGCCAACCTTATTATCAGCAGTTAGGTCCTCCTAGTGCACCATATATTACTTCACCAACACCAGTTTCACAATCAGATCTAAACACCTTAGCAAGTATTGACCAACAAGGTGATAACATGCTTTTTGGACCAAGGCCTAGTTATCCTCCTCATCTGGGATCCTTTGGCAGAGGCAGTTTTCCTTCGAATCTTGGTACTCTTGGTTTTCATGATTTGCAACAGGGGTTTGATGGATTAAGGTCTGGAGGACTTTGGTCAGATTGGTCAAAGCCATCTGATAGACATAGGCCTTTGACTCCCTTATCACCTGCCGTTTCTCCACAGCCAATTGGAACATTTGGGTCATATGGGCAGAATGTTGGAATGGTATGTTCTTTTGCCACTATATTTTTTTGGTCTGTGCATGTTCTCTGGATATCTCATGTTCTATATGTAATGAATACATAAAAACTGGGCAAGTAGCTGGATGAGTAAGCAGGCATGATGCTAGTGGATAAAATTTTTCCCACAAATTGTTATTTATTTATTTACCATCTCAAAATTTGGAAGGCAAAGTGTATCCAATTATTATCATTACTGCTTTACCCAATTAGTACCATGTATGTGTTACATGTGGACAGTTGGGGGTGGGGGTGTTGTGAGTATGATTCTTTGCCTATGTGCTAGTGTGTTATTTGTTATATGGCCATTATTGTCCCTTTTGATATCAACAATTATGTTTCATGCCATAATGGCTTAAGGGGCAAAAATTCCCATTACATTATCTCAACTCCTTGAATAAGTATAACAATGTATTATCTTGCTGTGTTTCTTACAATGAAAGTTACATATGTATGATAATAGTATGATTAACAATGTATCAAAGAATTTAACCAGATTTGAATGATGAAACTTAATATTTTTATACCCTTGTTGGTATACTTTAATTGGTAAGATGCCAATAATCATTGGTCTTGAATCTTAATCAATATGATATTCTAGGTGGTAGTCTTAGCTTATCTTTCTCATACATTTTTGGCTTATATTTTATAGCTTTTTTGTGATAGCAACCTTGGCTTGTCTTCATGTTTGCATGATAATGGCATTGTTATTATTGGTAGTGGGAAGTGATGAACACTAGTATCCTCTGGAGCACAGTGTGATAATTTAGGCTTGTGGTTTTAGGACTGAAGTTGACAATTTTTTTTTTCAGGCATCTCATCAACAAAGATCATTTTATGGCGTTGGATCTGGCTCAAATTCCTACACCAGAGGCTATGTGCACAGTGGTTTTAATCAAGGATCTGGCTTTGGAAGTGCATCCATTTCTAGTTTGGGGACAAACAGTAGGGGATGGTTTTCTCTTGAAAACAACAGACGGCGGGGGAGGGCCAGTATATCTCTATGTGGCTGCAATGGTAGTCTTGATATCCTTAGTGAGCAAAACCGTGGACCAAGGGCCTCAAAGCCTAAGAGTCAAAATACAGCTGAACATACTTCTTCTGTTGACAATAACAAATATAGCAAATCCACGGCTAAGATCCACGATGAGTTGTACAACCGACCAGATTTTGTCTCTGAATACAAGGATGCTAAGTTCTTTATTATCAAATCATACAGTGAAGATAATGTTCACAAGAGCATCAAATATGGTGTATGGGCCAGTACACCAAATGGGAACAGAAAATTAGACACCGCCTATCGTGAAGCTACGGAAAAGCAAGACCCTTGCCCGGTGTTTCTCTTCTTTTCAGTAAGTATCTGATCTTTAATTGCTCGTGAAGTAATAAGTTAAGTTGGAAGATGGATTGAATCAGAGATTGTTGCAACCTTTGCAATGATCATAATGTTGATGATTAGGTGATTCCCATTGAATGAAGGCTCTGAAAGATAATGTTCCTTGGGCTCCATGTATTTCATTGAAGGTCAAGAGTCTAGGAAAAGGAAATATGATGAACCCCTCTTTTGGTTGGGCGCTATTTAAATAAGTTAATTTCAGTTATTCAGACAGCTTATTGTCAGATTGATTTTTTTTTTCAAGCAGTCATATGACACATCTTTTGGTTATTCTTGAAGAAAAATTTTCTTAGTTACTGTTTGGTGGCTTTTGGATCAGGCATTAGCATGCAGGTCGATGAGAACCATGCTGTTTATTTGCTTCGTTTTGAGTATACATCTTTTGTTGAACCTTCTCTACTGACTTTTAAAGATGTTATAAGTGCATTAGATTTCTAGTTGCCCATAGTTTGGTGTTGAGCCATGTTCAAGTTTAAAGGAAACTGTAGTTCCTGCAGTATCTTTGTTATTG
Organism: Vernicia montana; assembly: GCA_949750685.1. Lineage (NCBI taxonomy): Eukaryota > Viridiplantae > Streptophyta > Magnoliopsida > Malpighiales > Euphorbiaceae > Vernicia > Vernicia montana. The sequence goes on along the minus strand of CATKHJ010072375.1, from coordinate 21,599 downwards.
ATGCTGGACTTCTGATTCTTGTTGTTTTATCTCTTATAATATTCTTGCAAATCTTGCTCATTATTCATATATACAGGTGAATGCTAGTGCTCAGTTCTGTGGGGTGGCTGAAATGGTTGGACCTGTTGATTTTGACAAGAGTGTGGATTACTGGCAGCAAGATAAGTGGAGTGGGCAGTTCCCTGTGAAGTGGCATATCATCAAAGATGTTCCAAACAGTCAGTTTCGTCACATTGTTCTGGAAAATAATGACAACAAGCCTGTCACAAACAGTCGGGACACGCAGGAGGTAGGAGTTCCTGTTGAATTTAAGAGATGACAATTATGTTTTTGTTGCTTTAGTGCTGATCTAGTCTCAAAATTGGCACAAATTTTTCCTTGGGGAGTTTATAGCAATCGGGAGTCTGGAATTGCCACCTAAAAATTCACTCCCGCACTCCCCTGCAGGTTTTCTTCAGCTTATTCAATATCTCCACTTCTCTGAAATCTTCCCTTCCAACAAATTTTCTCACTTTTCAGTTTTCACAAAATAGCCATACTATGTTTTTAGATAGTTGCCTACATGCCTGATTATGTTAAACGTGTAGGTTTTATTCTTGTGCGCTAATTATGTGTCTTTTGGCTGTTTTTAAAAGAGCAAATAAACTTGTTTCATTATTTTAATCGATTTTCTTTTTCTGCTTGTTTTTGTCTAAATATTAAATATGAAATATTGCAGGTGAAATTGGATCAGGGTGTTGAGATGTTGAACATTTTTAAGAACTATGAAACTGATATGTCGATCCTGGATGATTTTGATTTTTATGAAGACAGACAGAAAGCCATGCAAGAACGCAAGGCCAGACAGCAAGTGGGCCTGATGGCTGCTGGTGTAGTTGGAGAAAATGAAAACAGAAATGCCGTTACATTACCCAGTGATTTCATCAAGCAGATGTCCAAGAGTTTTGCTCAAGTTGTCCGGTTGGATGAGTCTAGCAAAGAAGGCCCTGTTACTGACAAAACTAGCTCTGTCTCAGATAGCTCCACACGAGTTAAAGTGGAAGATGCAGCAACGGGTGTCTCCTCTGCTAAGAGCAGTTAGGAAGACATCAATAGTGTGAGATTTGAGAGGGCTTCGTATTCCTTTTAGTGTGTGTGATGCAGATCATAATTCTACTGTATGAGAAAGGGAAAAGATAGATGTGTGAAGCCTCATAATAGAGTTGGGTGCATCATTCTATCTGCATATGGAAGGAAGGTGTTGGGAGTTGTATAGGGGTGATGTGCTTCATGTTCATGTATGATATTGTGCCTTTTGAGTGTTGCATTTTACCTGTAGTAATAAGTTATATCGATTGTTTATTTGTCCATTTCTTTGCTTTTTGAGTGAGAGTAGTGATGCTATTACTGGCTGACATATTGCCGTTTGTAAAAGTAGCTCAACTATTCAGTTTTCAGGCAGTTTAATAAAAGAATACAGCAAAAGCTGTTGAAGCAACCTTGGTAGAATTGTGCGTGTTCGTCCAGTTATTGCTATTCTATGAGACTAACCAGTAACCAGTATAAATATGTATTCTGTATACAGGAAATGTTTGAAAGGGAAGGGATGCTGAAAGATTGGAGTGTTTTTGGCTTGCTGTATTATGAGATGGAGACTAGGCACTAGGCAGTCGGGAAGGATAATCTTTTTATAGTGATCAGATTGTAGACAAAAATTGATTTTGGAATTACCAGCATTTTGTGGAATTTGTTATTATTATTATCTTCTTCTTATCCGTCCATGAAAATGACAAAACACCCCCCGCCCCCCAATTTTATTATTTCATTAATCAAAATACAAAAAAAATTGTAAAAAGAATAGTATACTATCCTGGTTAAAAAAGGCGGACCCTTTTCGAACCACAGTCCACACAATTCAATGATATATGAAAAAATAGAAACCTGCGAGTTGCTGGCGGAAACAGCTCTTGCAATCCCAATCGTCCATCCCATCACTTTCTTCAAGACTATATACATAAATAAATTGAAAAGAAAAGAAAAGCCTCAATTTACATGCCTGCAGTTGCTAAGAAGATCAGATGGATAATCATAAACTTGATTATAGATCTTCTTCATGTTTAAGCCAATTTTGGGTTGCAAATTTGGGATATGGATGGGCCACTCTCATTTCTCTCCTCGTTATCCTCATCTTCCACTCTGTTAAGCGCTTCTTCTCTTCTTCTTCCTCTAAACACCATGCCGTTTCTACTTCTTCTGTCGCCTCTCCTTCCGTTTCTCCCTCTTCGGACATTCAATTCCGGTATCCTACTCCCTTTCGATTTTTATGTATTTCAAGCGAAATATTCTTACAAATTAATATGATACCATATTCAAATACTCAAATCATTTTAGATGATCATCTCTTCCAATGGACTATTTTGTTATTCTATCCCCGCAAATAATTTTTTTTTCTCTCTTAAATTAACTTTTCAATGGGATTTTGAACAAATTATTGACTAATCCTAACTGGTATCTATTATGTTTCTGTTTTCCAATTGCAATATTGAAGAAATTTCTGCATTCTCAGGTCTTCGATGTCTCCTTTTCATTTATTTATTTAATCACTGATTTGTAAGTTCTTTTGACTTCTGCAGAATCTCAGACCTTATATCAGAAGCAGATTTAAAGCTTTTGATAGAAAATTTGGATGACAGTTTCAATGAGACTGAGAAATGGGAAAATGCCACAGATAAATACAACAATCTTCTATCCTACACCGCAAAATGCTGCAAACCTAAGGTTAGTTTTTTGTACTTTGCCTCCTCTCTGCAATACAAAGTGGTTTTAACTGATCACAAACTAAACTTCTTTATGAGCTAATGTTCTCAGTCTTTAGATTACAAGACATTTACGCTCTTGCATTTGTTAGCATATTAATTTTAACATTTTTTGTCTGTTTTTGTTTTGTCATTATGGCTTGATGTTTTTGAAGCCATCCATACACATTGTGGAGGTCTTTTAGTTTAACATTTACATAGTGTTTGGAATTCGTTTGATTTGCAAATGATTTTCATTAGAAAAAAAAAAAAATTCATTTGTACATGACTTGTTTGGATTAAATGTAGATTTATTTGTACTTGGAATTCATTAGCTTTATCAGCTTGTACCCTTGTTAAATTTAGATTTCAGTTGCAAATTTTCATTTATATCAAACCTCAAGTGTGGATTTACAAATGAATTTCTTAAAAATTTATGGAATCCATTTATACCAAACAAGCCCCCTTAGATAATTTAGCATAAACTCTTAAGAGTAAGAACCTTAGTGCCTCTCTCAAGCTTAGGAACACAGGCATGCTTGTGATATATTACGTGTCAATGGCCTTTGACTATCTTCTTCATTGGAAACAATGTTCTATGTTGGTTTTGCTAACACTTTTCTTCTCTGATTGCAGGAATAGGATATTCTTCAATTTTTATTTTTTTTTATTTTTTATATTTTAGTCTATTCAATGAGTTAATTACTTCCTATGAAATGAAAGAATGTTTATCTTCATGGATTTTTTTTTATTTTTTTATTGCTATAAAAAGTTAAGCACAATTAAGATATGAGATGGTGCTTTCTGTTGTTGCATACAGGATGGTCCCCTGAAATACTTGAGTGTGACAGTATTTGAAAATTGCTCCCCACGGGCTCTTAGGGACTTTTACATGGACAATGATTACAGAAAGCAGTGGGACAAGACCTTGGTTGAACACGAGCAGCTGCAGGTGGATGAAACAAATGGAACTGAAATTGGCCGCACCATAAAAAAATTCCCACTCTTGACACCTAGGGAATACGTACTGGCATGGAGATTATGGGAAGGGAAAGATAAAACATTCTACTGCTTTATTAAGGTAATCAGTGGCTGCATTCAATTTGGAAGTATTACAATTGTCTTTAGTTATCAATCTGTGTTTGGTACTGTTATAAATGTTCTTGACTGAAAAGGGTTGTGCATCTCTAATGTCTCTATAATTTCATCATTCTATCACCCTTCTGCTATTCCGTTCTATTTCAGGATTAATCTGGTCAAACAAAGGAATATACATTGGAGAAGTTCTTGATCGAGAATAATGATACTCCTAATAGCATCTGAAGATACATTTATTTGCTTGTATTTTGCTGGATTATGTTTAAATTGTTTGTTCTTTTGGAGGTTTATTATGATATATCATGATTTTACAAAATTTAATCCTCTAGTTTCTTTAACCTTAACACGCAAGTGCAAGATACAAGCCTTCAATCTAGGATGGAACATCTGACTTTGAAACTGAATTTCTAGTAGATTCTGCTTACCGAAACTGAATTTTGCTTTTTGGAGAGGAAAAAGTTAAGGTTTAATTATTGTGCAGCATGTTAGTTAATATATTATGTTCTTATCTTCAACTAGCGTCTCTCTCTTCAAAAAGTTCTCAGTTTCTTATATTTGTCATAATTTTGAATCAATGAAGAATTGGTAAAAAGAAAGGCCTTATTCTATCCTGGTCTGTACTGTAGCACTGGATTTGCAAATTTCCATACTTCTGCTTTTTTTCATTCATGGTTTAGCCTTTGTTTTGCCTCTTCAATCTTTGGAACCTGCAGTTATGGATGTGTACTAATCCAGGTTATATAATTCAATATATGTGAATGGATATGCTATGTAATAATGAGATTATATGTATTGATTTCAAGTATTAGAACATTTTGATGTGGTGGAAAGAAAATGAGTTGCAATAATGATTTTCCGAAAGAAGTTGGTAGGGTTATGGAATTACTGGCCAGCCTTGTTTGCTTGCTGCTTGGTAAAGATCAATTTGTTTGGATGTATTTAGTTTGTTCTTCCACTGTTTAAGGAATTTGACGCTTTAGTATTCTTGAATCTTTTGTAAGCTTAATAAATTTTTTCCTTTTTTTTTTCTTTCTTTTTTCTGTGTGTGTGTGTGTGGTTGATATGACGATGATCAGGAATGCGAACATCCTTCAGCACCTCGCCAGAAAAAGTATGTACGAGTGGGTTTCTTTAGATCTGGTTGGAGAATTAGGGAAGGCAAGTTCCTAATGCAATGTTTTTCTTGTCTTTTTTTTTTTTTTTGGGGGGGGGGGGGGGGTGGTTTGGGGTGGGGTGTTTACATTTCTTGTTGGTTTTTCTAAAAATTTGGATTTGTCTATACTGGGGAAGCTCTACTTATGGTAAATATCAATCTTTCTTTCACCCTACAATGTGCCAAGTGTACGTCTGCTGAATTTTTTGTTTGATGTTAATTATATTATTATAGTACCTGGTAGAAATGCCTGTGAGATCAAAATGTGTCACCAAGAAGATGCTGGTTTAAATGTGGAGATGGCAAAGTTGGCTTTTGCTAGGGGCATATGGAGTTACGTATGTAAGATGGATAATGCACTGCGCAAGTACAATGCAATCAGTCATCCTCAGATGGGTCCTGCTGTTACTGCAGTGTCTCTGATCCAGAAGGTGAGACCATCAATGTTTTTCTGATAGTGAAACATTATAAAGAATTTCCAATGAGTTTTCAAAAGCATTTCTTAAGTCAAGCACAATCCTATTATGCCTGTTCAGGGTACAAGACAGAATCATTGGTGTTACTGTATTCAGAGGATCATCAATCTACTTTATTTCACGTCCTTCTTGTGTGTTTGTGTTTATGGCTGATATTTTCCATATATTCCTAGGTTCCACCAGGATTAGAGCAAATGAATATTGCTGTGGAAACTCCAGCAGGCCCTGCAGATGGAACCAAAGAAAGGAAACTCTCTAGAAGGCCATCAAGGAAAGTATTGGCAAATGGTTTGCTTCTTCTTGGTGGTGTCATCTGCCTGTCCCGTGGACACTCTAGCCTGGGTGCTAAAGTTGCCATGGCATACATCTTGACAAAGCTGAGAAAACGTGATGCTTCTTCAGGCCAAAGCAGGGAAAGTTGAGGTGCTGGACCCCAATGCGGTACTGTGGGTGATACTGGTTAACCTAATAGCACTTGCTGCTTACCATTATTAATTTTGGCATGGAATATGACATATTTGCCCATTTGTGGAATTTAGGTCTCTCTTTCACTCTGTGTGTATAGAGAAGGAAACAGTTTCTTAACTGTAAGTAGTGTTATAAGTGTACAGATACAATATACGAAAAGTCATCTACAGGAAGCAACACTAAATCTCTTGTTGATTTTTCAGAACTGAATTGGTGGAAATTTCTTAATGAATCAGACTTGTACTTGTTCACGCGGAATTGCAAACCCTAAAAATTGCAGGTGGTCAATTTTATGTTATTTTAGTTTAGTTTGTTGTTATATTGGAAATTGTTAAGGGATTTGAATTTTTGAGGTTTTTTTTTTTTTTTTGTTTTTTTAAAGTAAAAAATTAAGTATGGGATCATTATATCATTACTTTACCAATTTCATATTATTTTTGAACAAATTCTCCCTTTCTCCATAGATTAGAGAATTGCAATGTAATCACAAAAAATTTAAAAAAAAAAAATAAAAAAATATTATAATAAGTGAAGGAGTACAAGAAAACATAAAACTTATTACAGAAATGGCAGGGGCTCAAGTTCTAGTAATAGACATTATATATATTAAAATAACATTAGTAGAAAAAAGGTGCTGAGAGAGATGTATAATGAAGTGAATAATTATGGAGTAGTTAAAAGTGATGGTGTTGAATGGATTTTAATGGATCATTATTATTGTATATATATGTAGTAACATTCCGTTAATAGAGAGAGAGAGAGAAGGGGAATTGTTAGGTCTGGTTGCGGAAATCATTGATGGTCTTATGTTTTTCTCCTAATCATTCGCGCCTTCTCTGTGTGTGCAGCTCTGCAAATGGTAGTCTCACTTTGGTTTCCGTTTTTAGGTGGTTATCCAAATATAGCTTCCTTTATCAGGAAACCATCCCCCGAAAACACTTCCATCCACAAAAATGAAAAACAAAAAGAAACGCTCTATTCATTGTTTGATCTGGGAGGGGTTGTCTTGTCCATGCCTCAATTCTGAAACCTTTTAGTCATTGACTACCTCCTCCTCTGCTTTAACAAAAACTATCCCTTTCTCTTTCTCTTTTCGGAAAATGCACCACTGTCTTGCAGGCTTCTTTATTGTCTCTCTTGGTATCCTCACAACGCTTGTCCATTCAAAGACTACTTCTCAGGATGGTACGTCTATGCCTACAAGTATTTTCAATTTTAATGATTTCTCCTTTTGATTCTTAAGGTTACTTTTCATCTTTATCTACATATCCAATTGTATTGCAGTATCTGCTCTCAATGTGATGTTTACCAGCTTAAATTCTCCTTCACAACTAAGTGGTTGGAAATCAAGTGGTGGTGACCCTTGTGGTGATTCCTGGGAAGGGATTACATGCTCAGGCTCTGCTGTGACTCAAATGTTATTATATTTAATTCTCTCTCATCAAGACGCTAAGATGCACACATTTAGCAGGGTCTTATTTGTGTCTTTTTTTCTCTTAAATTTTTTTGCAGAAAGTTATCTGGCCTCGGACTTAATGGAAATCTGGGCTACCAGTTGTCAAACTTGAAATCTGTCACTTACTTGTGAGGCCCATCTTCAAAACTATGTGCACATTGTCATGTTATATTTTCTTGCTGAAAGAACATAACCTCAAGGCTTTGTAATTCTTTGTCATAGTACAGTGATATGAGCAAGAACAACCTCAACAACGATATACCTTATCAGCTTCCTCCTAATATGGCTCACCTGTAAGTCTACGGGCCCTTTCTGTCGACATTACAAAAGTCCTCCTAATACTTTATCCTTAAAAAGCTTCCTCTCTGATTTTTATTTTTTTTTAATTTTTTATCTAAATTTGTTTCATACTCTTTTAACATTTTCTTTGTTTTACTCAAACCTGACAAGTCAATTTGAGTGGATATATTAAACTAATTTCACAAGATTAGGTAATTTCACTAAATGTTCAATTGGTTTTATTTTAAAATTGACTACAATAGATTAGGCAGAATGGACGAAAATGATTCTTGCAGCTGACTAGTTTAGGATCAACGCTTTGTCGATTAGAACCAAGTTTGTGTATAACTGGTGCTACCATGAGCATAATGTGCATGAGTAATCAGCTTTAGAAAATGAAACTCAACATGATCGGTGTGAAGATGTAACCAAGTAATCATGTAAACAGATCATTTACCTTTTGAAATAAGAAAGGTTCATGAATTGTAGGCTTGTAGCTATATTTATACTGATTTTTATGATACATCTGCGAAATAACTTTTCACTTGAGACAATGCTTATTTAAGATCTTAGCTCTGTGTTGTCAATGGCATCATCCCTCCTCAATGGTGAGATTTGGCTTCTTGTGAGGTGGGGGTCCAAGGCTTGAACATGTCACTGATCAAGAAGACATCAACTCTTTTTAGTAGTGCCTCACTCTTTTCGCTTTCTTAATTGACTACTTCAAAGATGTTTGATTTTAATGTTATGAGCTTAACATGCAGAGATCTCTCTAATAATGGATTCAGTGGTAGTGTGCCTTATTCAATTTCACAGATGAATGACCTCGGATACCTGTAAGCAAAGTTGATCATTTATTGCCTAACCTTCTTAGCAGTTGGTCCAAAATCTCATTCTTTTGTTGCTGCATGCAGAAATCTTGGCCATAATCAGCTCAAAGGACAGTTGAGTGACATGTTTCAAAAACTTCCAAAACTTAAAACATTGTAAGCAAAAGTTCCTTACATTCTTCTCTAATCTTCTTCAGCAGAATCCCTCTTGTTCCTGTAACATGAAGATTTCTACTCTGTATTTCGATTGAGTTAAGCTAGCTTCTACATGAAGCATCATATTTTATACCTGCTTAATTCTCTGTTTAAATGCTTCTCGAAATTTCTGTTGAACTTGTGTGTGTGGCTTCATTGTCTGTATTGGTCAACACCCTCGAAAAAGATGTATAATGTAAATACGGAATTTTTCTGCAAAAATGATAATAAAAACCAATGCATACAGGGGATAAGTTCAGAAACAAAAATACTGACCCTAAACCAGGTAATTTTGCAGAGCTATGCAAGGATCAACTCTTTTTTTATTTTTCTGGAAGAAGTTGTAGGCATACCATGAGAGAATTAATGATGCTATGAACCTATAGAATGTTATATTATCTGTTGATTTGTGATTAAAGTAGCTGGACTAATGCAATTGAGGGTCTGCCATGGCCAGACAAAATGACATTGTATGTTTTATAGCATTTAAACATAGAATTAAGCAGTTAATGTCTTCTTCATTAACTAAACTTAAAGAAGTGCTCACTGCATCAAGACATTGCATAACAAATCAAATGTAAGTTCATTGAAGTCATTCTAGATTTTGTAGATAGGCCCTGATGGGTCTGCATTCCCGCAAGATTTTATGGGAACCACAGGTTCTTAATAAAACTTCCCATCTCGTTCTCAATAAATAAATAAAATTTCCCTCTCTGCAGAGAACACTGTAGTTGCTATAACACAAACAGTAGTTAACACAACTCCTTTCAAATGATGTATGTTGAACTCGTATATGGTTAATCAATCTAGATTTCATAAAAATTTCATTCTACAAAGGTATATTCACTGGAAATCCAGTTTTGTGGCTACTGGTGATGGAATGAATAATTAAGTCATAATTTATTGGTTTGACCATATTTGCTTATTCTTAGCTGAGCAAAATGTGGGGAAATCAAGGTGCCATATGACTCATTTCTAATAATGTAATTTGACTAGTGGATGTTCCTTGTATGCTATGCAGCTAATCCTCATTATTGATTTATGACAAACTGAAAGTGAAAAACAAAAAACACTATAAAATGATTCTCAATTTTGTTTCGTAGAAACTATTGGGTATAGGATGTATGTCAATTTAATTGTCATTCATCAAGTGTTTCTATTTTGTTTCCATTATCTTAATATGAATGTACAATGTTCTTCCTCTACGGATGAAGGTTGAACTGTTCACTGACTGGTGAGATGGCTTACAGGGATTTATCCTACAACTCTCTTTCAGGCAATCTGCCGCAGAGTTTTGCATCACTTTCAAGTCTCAACACATTGTAAGAAGCTACAAAAGGATATTCATATGGATCTTTTGATTTTCTTCTTGGTGACTGTGTTATGCATTCTTACAGGCGTTTGCAAAATAATCAATTCTCTGGTTCAATAAATGTCCTCGCAGGCCTTCCCCTCGATAATTTGTAAGTATACTAGCAGTATAAATTCGATTAAGTCCATTTAGTACTGTTTTTCATTTTTGTGTTAGTTGCTGTTTTATTAGGTTTATCCCTGTTATTGAATAAAGTATTCTGAAAAAAAGAGAACATATTTTCATTGTGTGTTTTTGGATACTTGTATAAAATCACAATGCCTTTTTCTTGGATCCATGGTACCCAATGGAGAACAAGTTTTCCAAAGAAGTGTTAAAAGTAACGAAATTCTATTAAATCTGCTGCTCTAATGAAACCAAAGAAGCTTAAAAAAATAATCCAATGTTATGCTGTCAGGAATGTTGAAGACAACAAGTTCACTGGTTGGGTCCCTGATTCACTGGAAGGCATTAAAAGCTTAAAGTGAGTGCCCTCTAAAATTCTATTTGCTTGAGGATGAAGTTCTAAAGAAGTTTGCTTCTCTCACTCTGATTCTTTTGTCTGAAGAACTGGAGGAAATTCTTGGTCGTCTGGGGCAGCTCCTCCTCCTCCACCTGGTACAAAACCCATTGCACGCAAACATAAGGAGAATGGTGGGGGTGGGAAGGATGGCATGAGTGGGCTATCTATAGCTCTAATAGTTTTAGCTTCATTGGTGGTAGTTGCACTTCTGATTACTCTATTGTCAACAAGAAAATCTTCTCCATCTTCACATTTTCTTGATGAAGAGAGGGCTAGCCAGCGGAGAGCATTTACTCCCCTTGCATCACAGGAATTATCCATTGATTCGCATACTTCCATGCACAAAGTTTTTAAAGGTAGTTATTTATTTTCCAGCACAATTACTTTTGAGAATGTTACTAAAGTTATTGTTATAAGCTTGTAGAACAAAATCTTCTAGGAAACTAAGAAGGTCACCCTATTCTTGTGAAGTGTGCATATATGCTGTATGCTTCCATCATTGTATATATGTAGGGAATCTTTGGCAAATCTCCTTCAGCTATGAAGCCTACGATCTGCCATATTTTGCTATAATTAGCTGGAAAATTTTGTTTACAAATATCTGATAGGTATTGGTACATCAACTATGATAAGCTTTCCACCAATTCCAAATCTACAATACATAGCCATTTAACAACTATTTACAACTCTGTCACTTCTTATTTTTCTCTCATGTCAATGTTGTGCATTCTAATGCCCATGATTAATGCGGTCCTGACACAACTCACTTACTGGTGACAGAAACTGAGTCATTTGATTCAATGGGTTCAATTGATATAAAGACCCTGCAAAAATCCCCATCCATCGGTTACAAGCCTCCACCTTCTGATTTTGCACAATCTTTAAATGACAATGAGTTTGCGAGTCGTCTGAATAGCAGAAGAAGCACCTCTGTCCGTGCTGTACCTTATTCTTTGACAGACTTGCAGACAGCTACTAGTAATTTTGCAACGGGCCGTCTTCTTGGTGAGGGATCCATTGGTCGTGTTTATAGGGCCAAATATCCTGATGGGAAGGTAAATTTTCCATGGTTATTCAATATTACCACCCACATAATTCCCTGGGCTCATTACTGGATTTAACTCTATCAAGAGAAATTGGAAACAAGTTGGAATTTGGATTCTAACAATTTGATTTTCCCACCCTTTGTCAGGTTTTAGCTGTAAAAAAGATTGATTCATCACTTTTTCAAGGTGGGCACCCAGAAGAATTTTCAGAAATAGTTTCAAGCATCTCAAAAGTTCACCATCCAAACATTGCTGAACTTGTCGGTCATTGTTCAGAACAAGGGCACAACATGTTAATTTATGACTATTTCAGGAATGGCTCACTTCACGACTTCCTGCACATGTCGGATGACTATAGTAAACCACTAACTTGGAACACCAGAGTCAGGATTGCTTTGGGCACGGCCCGGGCTGTTGAGTAAGTCAACACATGCACCACTTAATTGCTAGGCATTAAGGATGAACATATGAAAACTGTTTTCTTTTGGACTGATAACATTTTGTTTAAATTTTTAGCATAAATTAACCAGAGACTGCTAGGCTTATTTAGTCTATCAAATGGGTGCTGCACTAAAACATTTACATATATTTTCAATGTTGATACCATTAGGTTGACCCTTTTAGCATATGACCTTCTGAAATGTTAATATCCTATCATTTATGCTCTCAAGTTCTAGTCTGCATGCAGTTTGACTCTTCTTGGGCGTCCGTAAGGACATTAAAGTTGTGTAGAATGGACTAAATACCAAGAATTGACCAAGTCAAACAGAAATCTCAGAAAGAATCCGAGATCTAGAAAAACTGAATTGAACTAAGCTAATGAATATATGGTACCTAGAGATTAGTTCAAGGACAAGCTAAAAAATAATAAGTATAAGAAAAGGATGGAAATATGTAGGAGCAGGACTATAAAAAGTTGAAATTAGTCCTCCAAAATAATAAATACGTCCAGTAAAAAACTAAGATTTTTTAGATTACATATCTCTTATCTTATACAGAATTATGTGATAGAGATTCAGTAAAAGATAGAAATTTTTTTGCATGAATCATATTATTATTAGTCTTCCAAAAAAGCATGGACTGTAAAAATATATAATTTTAATATCTCTATTTAACTTAAGCATGTAAAAAAATTAATTGTTGGATTGGGCTTGCACTCTTAGTTGTACATGCATGTTTTGCTGTGTTTATCACGTGAGCCTTGGAATCATTGTTATTTGTAAACCTGTTTATGCATATGAATTGCCTGAACCACCTGCATCATGATTTGCATTCTTGCTTTCATAGTGAATCATATTTTTTATGATTTCCCTATAGTACCAGCGACTACTATTTTTTTTCTTTTTTTCTTTTTGTCTTTGATTGATTGGGTAACTTTTTCATACTCAGGTACCTCCATGAAGTTTGTTCTCCATCTTTCATCCACAAGAATATCAAGTCATCTAATATTTTGCTTGACCTTGAGCTCAATCCTCATCTTTCAGACTATGGATTATCGAATTTTCATCATGTTAGTACTTCTTGAGATATAAAAAATCTCCTTACTATAAGCATAATTTCAAATATTATATTTGCTATGTTAATGGCAAGTAGCAAATATTACATATGACAAGCCTTATTTTCCATTTACACTGGGATCAAGTTGGGAGTTCCCTGTTGTAGGTCTGCTGTATTCACAGATACACATCTGCACATATATACATATGTTATGTAGTCCCTATCAGCTACCTAGCAAATCTTCAACATATTTGCTATGTATTCAAATCTGCAAGCAACCTTTTCCTCTTCGGTTTGGCTCACTAGGAAATATTACTTCTTCTATTTTTCAGCGTACAAGCCAAAACCTTGGTGTAGGATACAGTGCTCCAGAGTGCACAAAGCCTTCAGCCTATACAATGAAAAGTGATGTGTACAGCTTTGGGGTGGTGATGCTGGAGTTATTGACGGGTCGGATGCCTTTTGACCTGTAAGGTTTTTAATTACATTGGTGGTTCATGGTTGGATATTTTTATGTATCCGGCATGGGCAATGCTAATGCATTATCTCCAGAGCATAATTGTTAGTTGTGTTAAATATATTGCTTTCTTAACTGTTAATTGGCAGCTCAAAACCAAAATCAGAACAATGCCTAGCCCGTTGGGCTACTCCACAATTGCATGACATTGATGCATTGGGAAAAATGGTGGACCCTGCCTTACGTGGACTATACCCTCCCAAATCACTCTCACGATTTGCTGATATCATTGCTCTCTGTGTACAGGTAAGAAATAAAGGTCCCTGCTTTAGTAGTGGTAGGCCATGTATGACTTGACTTATATTTTCTAAAGTTAATAATGCTTTTTAACTTGGATGACTATTTGACAGGAACTAGAGTTTTCCTGTCAAATATTTGAAGAGTTTTGTACTATTAGTAATGATAGAAATGACAATAATTATTAATCTTGAGATTAGTTGGATTGGAATATGTTGAAGAAATCTAAATATGGTGTTTTCCTTTGCATCTTAGTCGGAGCCTGAATTCCGGCCGCCTATGTCAGAGGTGGTGCAAGCATTGGTGCGTTTAGTTCAGCGCTCAAGTATGAACATGAGAGACGATCTTGCAGCTTCTCGTCGGACAGAGGACTCTGATTACTAATGCTGTGCTTTTTGGAATTTGTCTATAACACCATAAAGCAAATTCATTACACTTTTTGAATTACAAGTTTGTCAGCTTTAGAATTAATGTAGAGATTTTTCGATGGGATATATATTCATTTGCAAATTGCAATTTCATGAAATAAGCCTTTTTTGGATCTATGCGTTTTTGTTAAAATGACAATAAGATGGACGGTTCTTCTAAGGTATCATTTGCCCTTCGTTGCTGAAAATCATCAAAAGTTTTAACAATGTTAGGATGTAATTTTTTTAGACTTTTAATGTTTTCAAATTCGGCCAGTTTTATAATTGGTAGAGATTACAAATCAGAGATTCAACTGGAGTCGAACTGAAATTTTAAATAATATAATATATTTATCATTTATATGGTAAAAAAAATATAATATACATATAATTAAAATTAATGAACGTTATTAAAGCAATTAATGAATATTACTTAAAAGAAATATGAATTTGAGACCATTACTTTAGAAGAAATTATAGTAAATTAACTCATTAAGTGATTATTTTGAAATTTAAATTCGAGCGGGTTCCACTACTCAGTAGTGGAAGGTCTATGAGGATTTGTGTTCTACTACGTAAAAAATATGAATTTGAATATTCATGTGCTCAAAATGGTGAATGAGTGAATGATAATTTAAAACTCAAAATAAATTCTTTACTAAGAAAAGTGAGAGAGAAAAGTGAGTTATCCCACGTTAGAAAAATACAAAGTTGAAATGAGATATATATTCAAAAACTCATCTTTTCAATGCTAAGAAAGTAGCCAAGAAGGCTTTCTCTCAAACACAGGGGTTGTAAATCCATGGTATTGAATTTAGCTTTAACGTGTGAGCGCGCGACCTGCGTACACGAATGTTGGACCGAAATAGACTGGCCCGTGCTAACTTGAGTTTTGCAATTTTTTTATTTAATCCAATCACAAAGTTTTTTAATTTGGTCCAAAATTATTATTTTTTTAATCCAATCACAAAAAAAAAATTCTCACCCGGAAAAAACTTGTCTGGGCCGACTGGATCACCGGTAACCCGCTCGAATTTTTCTTGATTTTCACTCTAGCCGGGTATGAAGTCAGAACCGAACCAACCTGGCATCCAATTCTCGATTTTACCTGTTAAACCGACCAGGCCGAACCGATTCTTATAACCATGATTTTAACGATACTATCAAGTATCAACTTCAATTTCAATGACCTTTTTGAAGTCAACATTAAATTTAATTGAAAATTAGTTATCACACTAAATAAATTTAAATTAATTTTCTGAAATATATATAATTGATTACAGATTTAACATGTTTGAATTTGAATTAAAGCCTCCTTTTCTTCCGGAAATTTTAAAGTAAATGGTGGCAAACCTAATTGCTCGAGGGTTTGTTGGCAGAAGGCCTAAATTTTAGATATGTTGTGTAGTGTAACACATGAAATGGTTGGTTTACCAAAAAGCAACATTAACATTAATTTAATTTAACTACTTATTATTTAGATAATTTATCTTGTTAGTAGTGTTTAAACCCTTTTTATTTTCGTATTGAGAATTTATCAACCAATTTTTTTTTTAAATTTTGGGAAAGATTTAAAATAATATATTAATTCATGGAATAATTTCACAAAATATATGTGATAAATAAATATAAAATATAAATGATGAAAAGTTGATATTACACATGACTTCATGATATAATATAAAGAGAAAGTAATTTTTGATGTACTAAAAAATAAAATTAAAACAAAAAAATATGTAATGATAATATAATTAAATACATAATAACATTGCAATTAAAAATAACAAATCTTCAAAATGTCAAATAAGAAATTGAGTAATCTAATTGGCATCTACATGTATTAGTTGGATGCATGAGTTCAATTGCATAGAGACATGAAAATTTGTTTTTGATGATTATAATGTAATTAATTATAAAAACTCACAAAAAGATAATTAATTATCTATAAAGAGGAAGATATCATGAAAAATAAAAAATTATCTTGATTGAAAGATGATTGATTCTTGAACATAATAGAAATCTCTTATTTTTTCTCACACTTTCATGCAAATAATAAAAGTGTAAATAATGGAAGATGAGAATATTAAAGCATCATAAAAAAAATAAAATTTAATCATGATAAAATCAAAATAACAATTAGTATCAAATCCTTAAACTATTGATAAAACTTACTATTATAAAAAAAAAAAATACACTACGCAAAATAAGAATGAAAGGGAAACGACATGGTAAATAATAAAGAAACATAAATTAATAATATGATCACTTTTTTTTTTTTTTTTTAAACATAATACGATCACTTTGTTCACTTTGAATTTGAAAATTTTAAGAAAAAATGGCATGATAAATAATAAGGAAAAAAATTAATAATATAATTATTTTGTTCACTTGGAATTTGAAAATTTTAATAGAAAATATAAATATATAACAATGAAATAAACATTGAAAAATTTAAATAATGTAGTGGCTGGACCGTCCAACATGGAGGGCCACCACAATTATATTTATTATAAAAAAAAAAAAATTAGCCACATGAAATTACAACATACGTGGTCATTCAAATTTCACAATTTGATAGTCATGTACGTGGCTATTTCTTTGGCTAGAGAAGGTGTCCTGCTTTTGTATATAAATAGGCAAAAGCAAGATAAGTTGATACACCAAGCAAAAGAAAATGCATTCCTTTGTATAGAGAGCCGAAGAAAGCAAGCTTTCTTTGAAGAGTGTTGTGTGTGAGAGAGTGTGAGAGAATATTTTAGAAAAATATTTGGGAAATTTTTCTAAAATGGGAGTGACAAAATAGTGAGTTTGGGAAACACTCGTATGCCATTATTTTGGGTTTATCTCAATTTGTTGTATTCTCTCTCTCTCTTGTACCCATTAATTTTATTAGTGGAAGAAATATTTTTCGAAATTTGTCCCGTAGATGTAGCCCAAATTAAAGAGTGAATTACGTTAAATTACCGGTGTCATTATTTTACTCTGCTATTTTTATTTTAATTTACCCGTTGTGCCCAACAACTGGTATCAGAGCCGGTCCCAATAAAATTCTTAGTATGCTCTGTAGTTGTGGTATTAACTGATCTTCCACATCAGAAAAGATTTTATTGGATTTATTGTCAGTTGTAAGGGACTCACGATGGAGGCAAAAATTAGCAGAATTGTCTCCCTAAATGGCTCAAACTACCACATCTGGAGTAAAAAGATGAAAGATCTTCTAGTTGTGATGAAGATGCATTTGTCGGTGTTTACCACAGTCAAACCCGAAGGTAAAACCGATGAGGAATGGGAGTTTGACCATGAGCAGGTATGCAGTTTTATCCGATAGTTTGTCAAAGACAATGTGTATAATCACATTTGTAATGAGACTCATGCATGGTCTCTGTGGAATAAGCTGGAGATGTTATATTATTCAAAGACAAGAAATAATAAATTATTTTACTTGACCAAGTTGGTGCAAGTAAGATATAAAGAAGGGACTTCCTTGCCAGACCACTTAAATGAGATGGAAGGAATCTAGGACCAGCTATCCAGAATGTGAGTAAAATTGGATAATGAAGTGTTTGTTTTATTAGTGTTAGCCTCTCTGCCACAATCCTGGGAGATATTAAAGATTTCCATCACCAACATTACACCTAATGGTATAGTCAATATGAAAAATGTCAAAAGTAGTATTCCGAATGAAGAGATGAGAAGAAGATCACATGCCTCATCTTCTTCATCACAACCAGATGTTATGGTTGTAGAATCCAGAGGGAGGAAACAATCTAGGGAGCATAATCCTAGAGGTAAGAGCAGAGGGAAGTCAAATAAATACGCCAAAGTTGAATGCCATCATTGTAAGAAGAAGGGCCATATCAAAAAGTTCTGCCGAAAGTTGAAGAAGGAACAGGAGAATTGAAACAAAGCTGTGAAGAAAGATGATAGCAGTGATGATGAGCAGACAAATATCATAAATGAATTCAATTATATCGTTTATGATGAAGATATTGTCAATCTTGCATCTCAAGAGTCTAGCTGGGTACTTGACAGTGGTGCTACCATTCATGCTACATCCCGTAGAGAATTCTTCTCATCATACACACCTAGAGATTTTGGTGTTGTTAGAATGGGAAATGAAGGCATGTCAAAGGTTGTTGGCAGATGAGATGTTTGCTTGGAAACAGAGAATGGTACTAGACTAATTCTGAAGGATGTCAGGCATATTCCAGACATGAATGTAAATTTGATTTTTGTACGCAAACTTGCAAATGAAGGATATTGTAGCTCCTTCATTTATGATAAATGGAAACTTACAAAAGGCTCTTTAGTAGTGGCTAGAGGTGAGCAGCATACAAATCTGTATGTAATGCAGGCAAAGCTCTCCACCGACACTGTAAATACTGTGGAGAAAGACTGTGCAGTTGAGTTGTGGCACAGGAGACTTGGCCACATGGGTGAAAAAGGAATGACAAGTCTAGCCAGGATGAAGATACTGCCCGAAATGGATGAAGTACATTTAGAGAAATGTGCGTCTAGCAGGAAAGCAAAACAGAGTTGCTTTCAAGAGTTTCCCTCCTTCCATAATGAATAATATGTTAGATCTGATCCATTCAGATTTGTGTGGATCAATGCCAAAGTCACTTGGTGGTGCTCAGTACTTTGTGACTTTCATTGATGATCATTCAAGGAAGACGTGGGTATATCTTCTGAAGACAAATGATCAAGTGCTAGATGTCTTCAAAGAATTTCATGCCTCAGTTGAGAGACAGACTGGGAAGAAGCTGAAGTGCATCCGGACATACAACGGTGGAGAATATACTGGATCATTTCATGCTTACTTCAAAGAGCATGGTATCCGGCATCATATGACACCTCCAAAGACACCGCAGTTGAATGGTTTAGCTGAGAGGATGAACATAACTTTGATGGAGAGAGTCAGATGTCTACTCTCACATGCAAAGTTGCCTAAAACTTTTGGGGGTGAAGCCATACTTACAGTTGCATATGTATTGAATCTTTCACCTTGTACCCCTCTTAAGATGGATGTTCTAGACAGAGTTTGGTCAGGAAATGATGTTCCCTATGATCAATTACGGGAGTTTGGGTGCAAAGCATTTGTTCATATCCCCAAGGATGAGAGGTCTAAACTTGATGCCAAGATAAGACAATGTATTTTTATTGGCTATGGTCAAGATAAATTTGGCTATAGATTTTATGATCCCGTTGAGAAAAAACTTGTCAGGAGTCGTGATGCTGTATTTGCTGAAGATGAGACCATTGAAGATATTGACAAGATGGAGAAGAATGTTCCTGATTCCAATGGTGACTCATCAGATTTGGAATTAATTCCTCCAACACCGGTGACAAGAGAGGTTGGAGATGAAGACCAGATTGATCCACCTGATGAAGATAATGCTCCCATATAAGTTGGTTCTAAAAACGAGAATGATGATCATGATCATGATGATTTTCCAGTACCAACACCTATGGCTTCTTCGGTTCCACAAATAAGAGGAACACAATCTCCTTTAAGGAGAAGTGGTAGAACAAAATGGACATCTACCAAATACCCTAGTGACCAATATGTGGCTATCACTGAGGGGGGAGAACCTGAGAGTTATGAAGAAGCCATGGATGACGAATCCAAGCATAAATGAATTGAGGCCATGCAAGATGATATGAAGTCCTTGCATGAGAACAAAACTTTTGAACTGGTGAAGTTGCCAAAAGGCAAGAGGGCCTTGAAAAGCAAATGGGTGTTCAGGATCAAGCATGAAGAACACAGTTTCAGTTCGCGGTACAAAGCCCGACTGGTTGTCAAAGGATTCAGCCAAAAGAAAGGAGTTGACTTTGATGAGATTTTCTCACCAGTTGTGAAGATGACATCCATTCATACAGTGCTGGGGTTAGCAGCAAGTCTTGACCTGGAGGTTGAGCAAATGGATGTCAAAACTGCCTTCCTACATGGTGATTTGGAAGAAGAAATATACATGGAGCAGCCAGAGGATTTCAAAGAAAGAGGAAAAGAGAATTATGTCTGCAAATTGAAGAAAAGCCTTTACGGCTTAAAACAGGCACCGAGACAATAGTACAAGAAGTTTGATTCTGTTATGAGGGAGCAAGGCTACAAAAAGACTACTTCATACCATTGTATTTTTGTGCAGAAATTCTCAAATGATGATTTCATCATTCTTTTGCTCTATGTGGATGACATGTTGATCGTCGGCCAGAATATTTCTAAAATCAACATCTTGAAGAAGCAGCTAAGTAAGTCTTTTACCATGAAAGACTTGGAGCTAGCGAAACAAATTCTTGGCAAGAATATTATTAGAGACAGAAGCGCCAAGAAATTGTGATTATCACAGGAGAAGTACATTCAGAAAGTACTTCAGAGATTTAATATGGACAAGGCTAAAGCAATTAATTGTCCTATTGCTAATCATTTTAAGTTGAGTTCCAAACAGAACCCTTCTACAGACGAGGAGAAGGAAGAAATGAATAATATTTCATATGTTTCAGTAGTTGGAAGTTTGATGTATACTATAGTGTGCACACGACCAGATATCGCTCACGCAGTTGGATTGTAAGTAGATTCCTTTCAAATCCTTGAAAGGAACACTGGGCTGCAGTGAAATGGATTTTCAAGTATCTTCGAAGTACTTTCAAAATATGTCTATGTTTTGGAGATACCAGACCTGTGTTGGTTGGAAACACAGATGCAGATATGGCTGGCGATGTGGACTCGAGAAAGTCTACTTCAAGTTACCTGATAACATTTGCAAGGGGAGTTGTGTCATGGCAGTCAAAATTATAAAAGTGTGTTGCTCTGTCAATTACTAAAGCGGAGTTTATAGCAACAACGGAAGCTTGCAAAGAGTTGCTATGGATGAAGAAGTTCTTGAAAGAACTTGGATTGCAACAAGACATATATTAGGTATTTTGTGATAGCCAGAGTGCTATTTATCTTGGGAATAATGTTTCCTTTCATTCTAGATCAAAGCATATTAACGTGAGATATCACTGGATCAGGGATATGTTGGAGAAAAAGCTGCTACAGCTTGAGAAGATCCATACGAAGGAAAATGGGTCGGACATGTTGACAAAGATTCTACCAATGTCATACTTTGAGTACTGTCGATTAGTTGCAGGAATGGTAGAGCCCTCCATATGATCGGGAGGGGAGATTTGTTATGGTGTCCCTCTTACATAGAGGGACCCACACATTTATAATATATATATATATATATATATATATATATATATATATATATATATATATATATATATATATATATATATATATATATATA
>CATKHJ010072363.1:0-13324 GCA_949750685.1 Vernicia montana | reverse complement strand
TTCTCCCAAATGAGATTTAAACACTATCTTTTCATCATGACAATTGATGGAAGTAAAATTCTTGGACTACCAATCCATGCCTAATATTACATCAAACTCTAACACTAGCAATTCTATCAGATAAATCTCTAACTCTCTGTTATCAATTTTCACTATACATGAAGGAAAAATATTCTGAACTTCTTTCTCTTCTTCTAAAGGTGTAGACACAATCATTGGATTTTCTAACAATTGCTAATATCATTATCTTCCTCAATCGTTTCAAGTATTATTTCATTATTAACCAATAATTCCAGTTATGCTCATGAACTCTAATTTAATTGTTTTCACTCTAAACTCCAAATTATCATTGTATTTTATTCTTAAATAAAATCCATTGAATTTGTTTCCATGTCTCCAAATATACTATATATATACATACATATAACTGTTAACTCTCAATAAGAATTTATACTCAGTAATCCTTTAACAATATAAACCTTAAATATAATCACTTCATATAAATTTCCTTTATTATACATATCAAGTAATAATTACTCCATAAATTCAATGATTAACTAGAAATATCTATTCATCTTTTATGTCACTTAATTTCTAATCTTACCTCGAATCAATCATAATATTAAACATATCTTTTCTTACGTACTCATTAATATCAAAATCAAATAATTACAATCGAATCGTAACTCCCATTTCATCAATTATCATACTTTTCATTCCGGAGCCACGACAGTCCTAGGGCATGAGTAGGTATAAGGCCACCAAAAATCCGCATAACCCAATAAATTTTTCGGATCAATAAATATCATATACAATACCAATCATATATTTTATCACATATTAACCCAATTATACCATTTATAATACCATTCCATTATATCTTAATTAAATAGAAAATATTTACTGTCTAAATCCATTCAAATACTACGGAGTGTCTAGAGAAATAATATAATAACACACCATAAGCAATTTAAATAATTACATTAAAGATAGCTTCTCATAAAGGAAAGGAAAATAAGAAGTTCAATCTTCTATGTTTCTAGCCTCTTATACTCTAGCACCTGGAAAAAAAAAATGGTAAAGATGGGTGAGTCTTCAACTCCAACTCAGAGAATTATGTAATATACTTATACCTGGGGGTTGTATGAAGAAATATTGTATATCAAAATATGGGTCAAAACATTAACATATATATATATATGCCTGCAAGAAAAGGCACCACATAGGCAGAACCAAACAATCAATCAATCAATCATAACTAATAAGGGCTGTAACTTCTCCATTTTTAGCAAATAACGCATGCTTGGCCAAGTATACGCCTAGAGTACATAGTCCTCTCTAGGTAGGACATTGACAAATTTGACTCTATCAGCTAAGTCACCGGTGCACACGGCTTAATGGCTTATCCCTCATTAGTATAGGCGTTCTGTCACAATTATGGTATGTAGTTCGGTAGGAACAATAACAAAAATATAGACCCAAATGGTCTTTCAATAATCAATGGACAAATAATCAATAAAGTCAAATCAATAAAAGTTTATTAACAATAAACCAAATTGGTCAATATAGCAATAGAACTCAATGGTCAATATTAATAATGATATTATCAATAAATATCAATAAGGAATATAATTATTTAGAATAAACAATTTAATAGGATTTGCAATAAACAATTTTACAGTATGTTACCATGTACCGATATATTCCATAACTCACCTCTCTATGCAAATTACTCCAATCAATTTCAATCACCTCAAAAAAATTCACAATATCTGGTCCACTGACCTACAATAAAATCCTTAATTTAATTATTATCGGATCTGAACTCATGATTTCTATAAATTCATACTAATTAATTAATAAATCTAGTATTAAAAATTACTACGGATCTGATCTATTACTTAATTGTATGAAATTATTACGTTCTAAAATCAAAATAATTATTTGAAACATATTTAGAAAATCGATTTTTTATCACCGGAGGTTCGCCGGAAAAGTCACCGGAATATCGTCGGAAGAGTTAAATCAGTAATGGATTTTAACAAAACAAATATTAACGAACTCGTCTCGAAACGATAGATCCAAAAATACTTATCAATTCTGCCATTCGTCGGAGATTCATCGGAAATCTACTCTGGTAGTCCCGATGTCGCCGAATTTCGGTCAAAAAATTAAAGTTAGTCCAAAATTTACAAATGATATATCAAATCAAAGCTAGAAAGATAAGGAATCCAACCGTACCAAAATTGTCAAGAACAGAGGTCGAAAGTTCGACAAAAAAGGGCTCATAAGTTGCTAGCCGGCGGTGTGCTTCGGCGGCGTGTGCGATGGCGTGAGGCGGCGGACGACGTCAAGCTTAATGGCATTGGAAAGATCTCCCTCTCCTCTTTTTCCAGCCGTACGGCGCGTGTAGTGGTCTGGTGACTGAAAGACGACGAAACAAGCAAAAGAAGTTTCTGTCTTCTCCTCCTCTCTTTCTCTCTCCCGTTTTCTCTCTCTCTCTCTCTGACTTCTGTCTGTCACAACAGAATGATTGGTCCTTTAGGACTAATCATCTACTTTAATAAAGCAGCATATTCCATTTTTTTTAAAAATAATTTTAAATAAATAATAATTAATAATAATTTTATTAACACAAATAAAATACTAATAATATTTTCAATTATACTTTAAATAATATCAATAATATTATTAACACTAACAATAAATAATTAACAATTAGTAAAACAATTATAATATCATTTTTATAAAAATAAAAATACTTTGAAAATTTTTATCAATTAAATATTTATTTCATTTAATAAATAAAAATACCCAAAAATTAATAATTGACCAAATTAAAATTCAAAGTATTACAGCCCCGTCCTCAGTACCTTGTTACTTCAGCTTGATAGTGAGCTCATTTCCCTTCGAACGGCCGAGGCGCGACGGACCTAGGGCGTGGGTAGGCTTAAGACCACCAATCACCTCGTAGAACCCTTGTCTGCCTAAGATCTAAACTTATAAATTTAAATACACTTGTCCATACGAAGTCCAATATGGGCCACATAATATAATTAAACATAGATAAAGATTTATATTATTTAGGAAAATTCTCTTTGTTTTATTCATATAAACCACTTCGTTACATATTGAAATACTTAGAGTTTGCTTAAATTTTCCATTTACAATTCATATCCTTCTAATACAGTCCACCAAGAGCCATGTATGATACAATAAAATATTATGAACTCTAGTCTATCCTTAATTCTAACTTCAAGTACCTTCCTTTGTCAAAACTAACTAGGACCTCCTCGCTAATGGACGAAGCTAAACTCCTCGCTTATTAACTTCTCTAAGATTGTCTGCCTAAAAAAATTCTAAGCTAAATCTTGAAATCCATAGACGATGTGGTAAGCTATTAACTCAGGAAAATCATAGAAATGCATTAGAGGCCAATAATCATGAGTAAACAATATCAAAGCAGTAAAAATAAAATACGATACTTTATACATTATAGCAGATTTAAGGATCAGAGGAATCAAATACATATAATTATATCTGTATACACAATAATCATTTCATTTCTTTTAAATTGACAGAAACATGCTTTTGTGAGTCAAGTTTCTTTTCCACATCACCGCGTACCTCACATTCATTTAAACTATCAAGGATCTAATGGTGGTCGAATCGCTAATCAAAATTTCCCATCATGTAGCACCATCTTAATACCATCGCGGTATATGTAATAAACAATCGAAGGCATCATGTGCTCTTCGTAACCTTCATAGGTTGCTACTAACCCAAGAAACATCTCCACATGCCTGTGAGAATACATCTGACTTAGTTTATAGACTCGGTCAGTCGAGTCACCAGTGTTCTTGGTCTAATAAATACCCTCATTAGTTGAGCGTTCTATCAATTTATCCATTCAACATTATATACAATTATATATATACAGCAATACCTTTAAAGGAAACTTTTCATAATACTCTTACTCATAAAATTTGCCCAATGGCTTCAATTACATAGGATGACTTCGGTCTAAATGACCTTCGTCGTTTACAAGAAGATCGACTTTGATAATAATAAATTTTGATCACAATAAATACTATCCAGATTATAACAATATAGCTTCAGTCTGAATGACTTCGCTTATGTAGGAGTGGCTTCAGCCCGAGTTGCTTCACCGACTTCGCTTTTCAATAGAGCTTACTTTATATATATAACTCTTAAGTTACCCATCGAAGGTGAAGGTAATAGAAATACTAATGAAAGCAATAATACATAGGAGGTTAGAAAGGGAATGGTTTTCAATGAAGTACATAAAAAGAATTTCATTAATTTAGAAACAGTAAGGAATACATTACTATAATCTTACCTCTTCGTTATATCCCCCGATCAGGCACCTTAGCACCCCTCAAGTTTCTTTTCCAGCTTTTTGATTTCTCCATCACCGTTGAGTACCATTTCCTCTAATATGGGACCTCCATCTTTTCTTATGGCAGTTGTCCTGATAATAAAAATCCAAATCATCACCATCAAAATCTCCACTGGGGGCTCTTTAATAATTTCTGGATCATCCCAGAATAAGACATCATCACCTTGGCTCTAGTCATCATCAAGATTGGCCCCATCCATCTTTAGACTTATTAAATCCATCGATTTGTCATCTATACCCATTTGTCACTCTTCTAAGAACACTAGAAGAATCATCTACCTCTTTAGATCTTTGGGTCTCATTCATAATCAATTACCATCTCATAAGATGGTTTGGAGAGAGAGAGCTTTTGGGCTTTCTTCTGAGTTCTAGAGAGAAAACTTAGGTTTTAAACTTAGAGAGATGTAACCGTTCCAAAATGAAACTGAAGGTTCTAGGGGTATTTAAATAGAGAATGAGCAATTATGGCTTATGTTATGAAAAGACATAAAGCCGATCAACAATGTTAAGTGAAATGACTTTTTTCTCATTGGAAACGTAAACTTTTGTTTGAAATGGTAAACTTATTTGGGAAGGAAAGATGTCATAAATGATTTATCAAGGTAGATGAATTTTCGTATAATCAATACTTACTCGTTGCAATTAAATATCTATTCCTACTAACATCTTACTCCTCGTCATTACGAACTCATCAGTTCACTTCGTCAATTTCTAAAACACTGAAGTCTTATCATTGAGCGTACCATTCCTATCTCACGAACTTATCTTGATGTCTAATCTCTTTCATCGAGGCTCTTTTTCGTCTAATCCATTCTAAGCTTTCCCATTCCTCCTCGCGTTCTTCTAACTACCTTGGCTTCGTTGTCAAGTCCTAAGTTCGCTGTCAGCCTTACTTACTTAGTTGAACTGAACTCATCTATTCACTTTCTACCCTTAGGCTCTTCGCTCATCTAACATCTTACTCTATTTAACTATCACATTAGTACTCCTTATCCATTAACTTGTACAAATTCTCTTCACGTGATGTCTCTCATTATTTCTATCATCTCCCGTACAGATTTATCTTTTATTCTATCCTTGTATCTCCAATTATTCCTCCTTTATTCCCACATTTGTCACCTACCTTGACATAGTTCAGTAAGTCTCACTCAAGCATCTTCGTTGTCAAGACCTTTCCTCATTCATCCTCGGCTACCTATTATGACTAGTAAGAACTTGGGGTATTATATAATGTCTCGTCTCCTTGTGTTCATTATGGCCACTAATATGTGGGTATTACACTACAAGTGAAACTTCAAGTGCTCAGGTTAGTGGTTCCTTACAGTCGAGTACTATTATTGTTCCCAATTTCGTTACATCTTTATGAAATCAGCATGTTACACCACCTAGGCAAAGTGGTCCAGGCCTATTTGGTGCATCCCCCACTCAATTACCACCTACCTCCACTTCAGTACCTCATTCCCATCAAACCATTAACTCCATTAAATGACATTGTCCAAAATTCCCAAACAAGAACACAGACCAAAAATGTCACACCCATACTCTTAGACAACTAAGGATAGGTGGGAAACTGCTAAACTTACCCTAATTTTTTTTAATTAATTTAAGTTTCTTCCATACTCTAACTTCCTACATTGGTGGAGACTAGAAAATGAAAATAGAACTCTACCACTTACCAAATACCAACTATAACTTAAACATCAAGCATTTCAATTATTTTTTATATATATATATAATTGTACTACCTAAAATTTGGATCGCACCCAAGAACTGTCTACATACCTCTCTTATAACAACTAAATTCATTACTAAAACGAGAGGATCAGGTTCACGTAACTCTTAAAGCATAAATGAAATAAAATTTTTATAAAGTAATTCAACTATAGTAAAACACTTAGTTCCTATAGACATCTATCACTAACCCTTTACCACTATAAAATAGTCCATCTACCAGGAGCCAGAAAATTGATTGCGACACTAGTCTTTCACTTTCTTGTTCATAAATCTCTTTAAATAATTTAAGGTTCAATGTCTATCATAGAACAACTAAATAAAAATTCTTTCTACTAAATCACTAATTGAAAATTAGAAAAATAAAACTCACCTTACTAACTGTGCGGCATAAACGAAAAACAATCCACATTGTGTCACAAAAAAAAAACATATTTTTTGGAATATTGGCAATAATTAATTAATATTGTGAAACCTTATATATTGATTTTTGAAGTTGTGTTACTTTGAGGTTTGATTTCATAAAAGAGAAAAGTACAATGATGGATCAAGGATATGGAAGGACCAAAAATTCATAGCATCAATTGTTTATAGGGTTATATGCCAATGATTGTTTTGAGATGCCTAAATCTGATGAGAGAATGCAGTTTGGGAAAGTAAGGAAAGTCTATATTTTTTCTCTTGAACCATAGCCTTATTAACAATATCAAGAACAGTTCATATACGATTATTAAAAACCATATCATTCCTAGCTTGCCAGATTCGCCATTGCATGTAAATAGTTAACTCCATCAATGCCTGACCATTAGAACCACCAACAAGCGACTAAAAAACATGAACCCACGAGCTCTTAAAATCTGAACGAGGAACAACCACAGATCACAACATTAGAATGGAAGATAACCAAACTTGTTGAGCTTTAGGGCAAGCCCAAAAACAAATGCTCAATAGATTACACGCCATATGAACCATAAAGGACAAGAAGAATCCGAAATTGGGAACCGACGAGCCAAATTGCGACGAACACTAAGACTATTATGCAAGAGCGCCATAAGAATACTTTCAGCTTATTAGAAACACAAAGATTCTAAATAGTCCTCCAAGAAACACCATTATATCGAATGATGGAAGATGACCTGATGAATGCAAAGATCTTGGGGCTTTTTACTAATTTAGGTTATTTTTGCAAAATAAATATCAATTTAAGTTATTTTTTAAAAAAATTCCGTTTTAAGTTGTTTTTAAAACTATTTTCTGTTTTAGGTTATTTTTTATTGAGTTGGCGGGGTGGGGTTGACTGTGATCTAGCTGCTGGTAAAAATTGAGGTTTGGCGCTGACCGCTGGTGGTAGGAGCAGCCTGCATGCTGGCCGCTCTTGCCTAAAACGACCAGATATTAAAATAAAAAATAAAAATTATTTTGGACATCCATTTGAGTTTTTTTTTACATTTTTTTCTCATTTTTATTTTTTTTATTTTAGAATATTATTTATTATATTATACTTAATATATATAATAAATTAGTTTATAATATTCTAATTAGAATATTATTTATTATATATTATAATATTGTAATTGATTTATTATATTATATATATGAATATTATATTATGTATTAGAATAAATATATATACTTAATTTTATATTTTATAAAGAATTTTATAAATTTTTTATTTTATATAAAAAAATAAATGATAAAATAAATTAATAAATAATACGTTATATTTTTAGATAATTAATAATTGTAAAAAATTAATATATATTTTTATATAATAAATAATTAACATTCATATATAGCAAAGTAGAATGCCGTCCATCATTTTTCAATTAAATAATTAGCAAAAAAAAAAATTACAATTAAGTAGCCAAGAATCCCACTAATATTAACTAATACAAAAGATCACAAATTTGCTTCTTCTATCTTCATTTTCTTACAATTGTTTCTGTTTTAACTTTCAAAAAAAAAAAAAAAAAAAAAAAAAAAAAGAAAGAAGAAGAAGCTAAATTACTGATGCATTGCTCGCTACTGCTAATAGCAGCCTGGACCTAGCCTACATCCACCACACACAATTGTGTAGTGGTCATTGTTACGAGTAGCGGCTTGGGCCTGGCCACTGTTGGGGCCAATTATTATTATTATTTTTACCATAAGTTCTGCCAGCCATAAGTTCTGCCAGTTTAGCGAAAAAATAACTTAAATTGAAAAATAGTTTTAAAAACAACCTAAAACAAGAATTTTTTTTCAAAAATAACCTAAATTAAAAATTATTTTACAAAAATAACCTAAATTAGTAAAAACCCCAAGATCTTGCCAGTTGATACCCAAATTTAATAGTATAAATACCATAATTGGTATAATGCCAAATCTTTGTGTCTACCTTATTCAAAAAAGGCAAAGGCAGACCAAGAATTAAAGTGGCATCAGTTTCAGAAATAGTTTTTTTTTTTTTTTTAATAAATAAAATCTCTAAATAAAAAAATTAATATATTACTATAATTACTTGTACCATTATTGTCATCATTTTAAGAAATTAATTACTTGTTCTAAATAAAATAATAATTACTTATTAATATTATCTAATAATACATTGAATTTATAATATTAATTACTTATTAGTATTATCGGATAATAATTAATATATTATTTTAATTATTTATTAGTATTATTTAATAATAATTAATATATTATTTGATTTACTTGTTAGTATTTATCAAATAATAATTAATATATTATGTCATTTTATGTCAATTCATTTTTAATTATAAATAATAAATTTAAACATATCATTTTTGGTAACTTTAAATGTTTCCCCACTCATCTCCACTTTTATATATATTATAGATATAGATTATAGATTTATATTTTATTTCTAGAGTACGTAAATAAAATTTATGTAAAATAAAGGTATAAACATAATATATTATATTTTTTTTATACTTTTCCATGATTTATTTAAATATAATTATCTTAAATTTCTTAAAAAAAAATATTTTCAACTAAATATAATTATTCAATATTTTCCAAAACTACTTATCTGAAAATCTACTTCTACTTTCTAAACAAAAAAAAAAAGTAATTTCATGTTAAAATATTGAATTTTGACAATCGAACTTTGCCTAAAATTTTATATATACCAAAAAGAGGAAAATATTTCCAACTATACCTTGTTGTGCCAAGTAGAGGGGAGTAAAAAATAAAATGCGGTATATAAGCTATTTGGGAAAATATTTCCCAACTATGCCTTGTTGTGCCAGACAGAGGAGAGTAAAAAATTCAACTCACAAGATCGATAATGTGACTCTCGACCGGTGTGTTGGTGTATGAACCATACATTATACTACTGCTAGTAGCCAGCTAGAGTAGCCTGTTGCATGCTACGCTGGCAGGCTACCAGCTTTCACCTAGCAACCTTGTGTTATATATATATTTATTATTATTATTATTTTAACAAAGTCGCCAATTTAACCGGCAACCTTGTGTTTATATATTATTTTTATTTCTTTTTTTAATTTTTTCTATTTAGAATTCTTTTTTTTATAATTATTTAATTTTAATTATATTTAATTTTTTTTATTTATATATATGATTCTAATATTCATCTACTATTTTATTTTATATAGTATAGAATTAGAATATAATTATAATTTTAAATATTATAATATTAATATAAAATTAATTATATAATTCAATTCTAATTATATAATTCTATATATATTCTTAATTATATATTCTAATATCTATTAGAATAGATAAAGGTATGTTAATTATATTAATTATAATGAATAAATTTATTATAATGAATAATATAATTGGATAATATATTGTAATTTATTATAATGGATAAATTTATCACAATGCAAGTAATCAACTTAGGTTGATAAGGGAAGAAGCATTCAATACAGATGAGGAGGTTGAGCCTAGCAAATTAGTCGGAACAATATTCAAAAGACAACGACCAAAACATAATAGAAGACAACCGACTTGTGTAATAGGAGGACATGTCGGAGGACACTGACATTCATTTTTTTTTTATTTTTTATAATTCACTGACATTCATTTTATTTCACACATATATATATATTTCACGATGTAAATGAATTTATTTATAAAATAGTTAATTATTACCTAAATTTAAAATAATACACTTTTTACCAATTACTAAAATTTTTAAAAAATTACTATATATATTAAAAACATTGATCGCTAGTAGCTAGTAATTTTTATTAAAAAAAAATATAAGTAGCTAGTTATTATACAAGCGAACTAGTTTATTGATTAAAAAAAAAAACAAAGGAGGTCTCTACATAAACTAACAACTTTATTGTAGAATCTTTCTGTCTTTCATGATTTCATATAATTTTTTAATATTCATTTTAATCACTAGTATCCATTATATTATCCAATTATATTATCCATTATAATTAATATATCATTATCTATTCTAATAGATATTAGAATATATAATTAAGAATATATATAGAATTATATAATTAGAATTGAATTATATAATTAATATTATATTAATATTTAAATTATATTAATATTCTAATTCTATACTATATATATAAAATGAAATAGTAGATAACAATATTAGAATTATATATAAAAATAAAAAATAAATAGAATTAAAATTAAATAACTATAAAAAATAGAATTCTAAATAGAAAAAAAAAAGAAATAAAAATAATATATAAACCTTGTTAGAAAAAAAAAATTAAATTAAATTAAATACACAAGATCGTCAGTTTAACTGATGATCATGTTAAAAAAAAGAAATAATAAATATATATATAACACAATGTCGCTAGTTATACTAGTGACCTTGTGAAAGCTGGCAGCAAAGCCTGCAATAGGTTATGCTAACTGGCTGCTAGCAGTAGTATAAAGTATGGTCGCTAGTTATACCAATGCACAGGCCGATAGTCACACTGTCGATTTTATGCGTTGAATTTTTTACTCCTTCACCTGGCGCAAAAAGAAAAAAAAAAATGGGAAAATATTTCCCTAACTAGTCTATATATGGAATTTTGTTTTTACTTAAGTAAAAAGCCCTTAAACTATATTATGATTTTATTACACTACCTAATTTTGAAAGTCAACTAGAAATTACAAGTAACAACAATGTGAAGTAGTCTCTTTCCAAATTGCTCCCATGCTAACAATATTGGACCTATAGCATTTGTCACACCCTAACAAGTACTTAGATAAATCAAGAAATTACAAAGAAACATCCTGGAAGCTGCATTTATTCAATTTCTGCCAATATTAATTTAATTTCAAATTTTTTCGATATTTTTTTTGTCATTTTTTGGGCTTTGAAACTTTATTTTTCTTTTTAATTGTCTATATTTTTAGTTCCTTCTAGTAAAATATTTTTAGAGGTAGCTAAATAATAATAAAATGGCATTATTGGTAGACGTTTTTGAAGGAATGTGTCTATGTGTTTCAACTCTTTGGGATCTTCAAGAAATGAGATTTGCAGCCATTTTTGATGATGTGAGTTCCATTGCTATGGCTATTATAATGGCTGCTCTTTCTTGTTTTATTGCTGTTAGAAGAAGATGATGATCATGAATCATGATGATGAGTTGAGATTTTCAGCTATAGAAGCAAGCAACAATCAGGCTTGTGCTTGTGTTATTGTTCTTTTGAATTATTTTAATTTATTATTTTTTTTTTGTTTTGCTTTGTTTTTTCAATCTCAATATATGCCTTTTTGGTTTATAAATAAATTATATGTTTTTTTTTTTTTGTTAATTAATTTGTTCATGAATTTTAATTGCTTGTTTTTCTAATTCTTAAAATGTGACTCATTACCTACTAGGAAAATTTAAAGCAAAAATTGAAAAGAAAATGGTTTAAAAACAAAAATAATAATTTAGGAAATGGTCTACTTGGCAAGTCATTGTATATATATATATATATTTGAGTTTATGTAAATTTGAATGTGAATTTTTTTAAAAATAAATTCAGATGGAATCATTTCGGATTACAATCAAATTTAAATAATCCAACAAATCAAAAAGTAGAAAAGATTTTGTGTGAGGTCATCACTCATTTAATATAGACTTTTTTTTTTTTTTTTTCTAAACAAAATAATTTAAAATTCATAAAATATTAGGTAGTATCTTGAGCTTAAAGGACTGGCTCTGCTTTTAGAGATTTTTAATATTTTTATTAATTTAAATCATGTCAAATTTTAGGTGAGTCACATTTGAATTGGGTCAAGCATATCAGCGGATAGATTCTCAATTTGACCCTTAATTTTACAGGTTATAGATTTTGGAATGCTTCGAACCAGATGAGTTTGGATCTGAGTTATTATAGGATATGTCAAAAGTTGCTACCTCTATACTTAAGTTCACTTGATCAACCTTAATTTCTTTTTTTAATAATTTGTTCATGCCTTATAATTTTACATTATTAAAAATGAACTGTAATAAAGAGTTAGAGACACATGTCTGGGAGATATATAGTAGCCTTGCAGTTGGAAGTCATGTATTCTTGGAAGACGTCGGAGTTTAAATTTTCTTTTTTTTTTTTTAGCATTGGAAGAAAATTCAAACTTGAATTTATTGTTCATGTCATGTTGTATATGTACTTTACTATTAAATTATGCATGTAAATGGTTGGAGTTGAAGTATTGATATATGACAAATTTTTGAAAGAAATCTATATAAATACATTAATAGCGAGTTAAGAATAACTACAGAATTAAATAGTGATTTGCAAATTGATTTTGTCACTGTTCATAATTGTTCTTTTACAGACAAATCCCTTCGCCCATTGAACGCCTGAGGAGTAAATGGATTTATTGTGTTTTTGTTTTTAGCATAGGGGCTTCCCCTATAATTTACTTAAGAAAATGAGTTGGTTTTTTTTTTTAAATGTTAAATTATTATTTAATCTTTAAATTTTTATTAAATTAACACTAAATTCTTTTTATTTTGAAAAACTAATTAATTTATTCTTATATTTATATTTATATTTCGTCTTAATTTTTGACCTTCCATCCACATTTTTCTGTTTTTCCGTTAAAAAATAAAAATAAAAATCTCACTCTCAAAATACTCTCACCCCCTTCATCTCAAAATTTTAAATTAGATATTCAACAAACCAGAATATGTAACACAAGCCAATCAACACCCAATCGGTACAATTCCTTGCACAATC
>CATKHJ010072235.1:0-14291 GCA_949750685.1 Vernicia montana | reverse complement strand
ATATGATTCTGCTGAACATGATATGTTATTGTTATTGCCTCCAATCGATTGATATTATTGAAATGATTGGTTATTGAATTTGAACCATATGATTATTGATATTGAACTTACTGCTTATTATTATTGAATCCAATCATTTGTTATTATTGAACCGATTGGTTATTGCTATGGAAATGTGAACCATGAACTGTTATTGTAAATCGACCTTGAATCACCAAGCTTCACAGATTATGGTAGTATAATCCTTACTCACTGCCTTATCTCATTATCGATTCTTTTTTTTTCAAGTGAGCTTTAGTTTATCGGTTAAGTTCCCGAGGCATCCTCCTTCTTAAATCCTCGGAAACTCAATTGATTAATGTAATAGCTAGATTCCTAATATTTATTTTGTATAGATGATGATGATGTAAACATCTAAATGTTTCATGGTAAATGTATTGAATGGTATATATATTGGCTAGTATTATTTGGGTCTATAAGACATTAAGTTTATTGCAAGACAATATTGTATTTGAATTATGAATGTTATTGATGAGAATGAATTGGCATGGTTGTCTAGTTCTGTTCTTGGGAGATTGCATGATATGGTTATAGACGATGGATTGATGAGGTTCCTACGGGTTTTCAGTGGCTTTAAGCCTACCCATGCCTTAGGATCGTCGCGGCTCGAAAGTCGGGTCGTGACAGTTAAATTCTAATTGAATATAAGAATAGCTTCAATTGAATGTCAATTGGATAATTGAGTGATCAATTTGGGAAATTGGTAGCTTATAAGACCTTTTTCTCCAAAATGTAACTTAAACATAATAGACTAATAATGTACTTGAATAAATTAATATAACTATGGTAATAATTACCAAAGACTTTCAATAGTGCTAAAGGGAATAAAAATTTATTGGTCTTAATCGTTTCAAAGTAATGGAAATTTCTATGTGAATTGTAAAATCGAAAGATAAAGGAAAAGGGAAAACAAGTTCCCCAGAAGGTCGTAAACATCCTTTTTACTTGTGTTAATATTTGAGCAAAGGAGTTTCATAGTGAGTATTTAATAATATAGTATTATATGTAATCTTCTTTATTGAGACCACAACTATCCTAAAATTTCATAAATGATATCTGAATTCTCATCTGACTGATTAAGGGTCATTTATCTGAATTGAAGCTAAATGTGCTTATTACTAAAACTGTTACTGTTATTCCCGATTATACCCATATTGATATTGATTGCATATTGTGAACCTTATTCCCACTGTAAAGCATAAATACCCATCTGATGTGGGGTTTACATCAAATCTTGTGCACATGGTATGTCTGTAAATAAGGTAAGTGTATCCGAACTCTAGCTGGGAAGGGTAATCCTAACCATAGAACATGATCAGTCTTATGTCGTTGTTTACTGTTCATACTGGAGAGTAAGGCTTAGGCCGACACTCTCAATTCATGTGGGAAATACTCCGCCTCCAAATCACTGATTTCTGCTAAATGAATATATTACCTTATATTGAAATGATTTAAAATCATTATTGCAAGTGGTTTCAATTATTTCCATTGGATTCTTTCTATTATTTCATTGAAACCAAATTATTCCTGTCACCGCATTTATATTATATTATTATTTACTCACTGAACTTGTCTCATTTTTTAGTTGTTTAATATTTTTTTAGGGGCCCTAAAGAAGTCTACAAGGCAATTCTCAAGTTTCGGTTCTTCGCTTGAGAATAACTTGTATGGTGTGCCTTACATCTTCTTTTGTAATGTTACATGCTTAATAGGGCTCCATGGTAATAATGTAATTATTGTATAATTATTGTGTATGCTAAGAGTGTGAATTGTAAATACTTAAACTTATTATAATGTGGATATATGTGTATTCTGGAGTGTATGTATAATGAATAGGTTCTTTGGTTAAGATTCTGGGTATTGAACGTATAGTGTATTGTATTATATTGTTAATATTGTTTTATTGGATTCTACGAGTTTTAGTGACTTTAAATCTCCTTAAACCCTAGAATCGTCGCACCCCAAAATGTGGGGCGTGACACACCATTCCCAATTTTCTACCTACTTCTAGCTGCTACCACATCTTTTGCACCCCACACACTCCTCCGAATGAAACTTGGATTACTACCAATTTTGGAAGAAAGATAGCTATATCTAGGATAATATTTTACCAACGTATGTGGTTTAATTATCAAATGTCAGTCCTACTTACCCAAAAGTGCATAATTAAAGGCTTGCAAATCTCTAAAGCCCATACTTTCATTCTCTTTCCTTTTACAAAGTTTGTACCAACTTTATCATATAATATCATTTTTCCCATCTCACCATGACCCCACTAAAAGAAATTCATATAATAATATTAATCCATTGAGAAATAATAATAATAATAATAATAATAATAATAAAAACTCCACCTGATAGTAGGGATGTGCAAAAATGGAACCTAACTAATTTTTTAAATCGAATTGAACTGAAATTACATGTTTGATTTGGTTATTAGATAGTTGGTTAGGAGGTTCGGTTTGAAATTTTGAAGAATTTTAGTTTTCAGTTCAGTTTCAGAGGTTTGAAAACCAAACCGACCGAAAAACCAAAACTACATATATAATTTTTTTTATATTATTTTATATATAAAAATCAAAACCAAATTAAAAAACTGATTTTCAACCGAACCAAATCAAAATTTAAAATTCGATTTAAGGGACTTATTCTATTCGGTTCGATTGAAAATTTTTTAAAATTTTGATTTTTTAGTTTTTCAGTTTTTTAAATCTAATTGAACCGAATCAAACCATACACACCTTGCCTGGCAGCCCATAAGGATAGTACTGGATTTCAAGGGAATCCTGGGCCATTTTTGTACTCCTGATTTTATGGGCCCCATTCTCAATCATATATATATATATATATATATATATATATATTTGTGTGTGATGGATTGCTTTTTAAGTTTTAACCAGATCTGTCACAGCCAGCAACTCACAACCTTCGGTTGGTTTACAAGTGTTGTTTTCTAGAGCCATCTTCACATGCATTCTACCACCTGTCCCTTCCTTTACTCTAAGCAACATAACATTACCCATTTCATAACCTAACTCATTTGCCTTCTTACTTTCCTCCATTTTCCTCTCATCCAAACACCCCCAAGAAAAGAAAATGTCTAAAATCCCTCACGATGTAATCAACGATATCCTCCTCCAACTTCCTGTTAAATCTCTTCTTCGCTTCCGATGCCTATCCAAACCGTTATATTCTTTAATCGACGGTCCCGATTTCATCCACCTTCATCTTTCCCATTCTCTTCTAACTAGATCGAATCTCAGCCTCATTCTTAGAGACTGGAATCTCTATTCCCTCGATTTCGATTTGCTTGATAACCCTTCAGTCTTACCCTCCGTGGAAACACTTTTCCACCCTTTACAGGTCGGCGGTGGTACTGAAGCTGTCGGTTCGTGTAATGGGTTGGTGGCTTTGCGAAATTCGGAGCGAGATCTCGCTTTGTATAACCCATCAATGAGAAAGTTTAAAAGGGTGCCGGTTTCTGAGATTGAGCCGCCGGATAGAGCTTTGAAAACTGGGTATGTGTTTTATGGTTTCGGGTATGATTCGGTTAACGAGGATTATAAATTAATTAGAATGGTTACTTTTGTTGGGGAGGATGATGGGTGCGAGTATCTTGATTATGATTATGAGGTAAAAATTTATAGTTTGAAGAGTAACTCATGGAAGAGAATAAAGTGTTTGCCTTATTATCTGCGGTTTTTGCATAAGCCATTTTACCAGGTATTGCATAGGAGAGGATATGGTGTTTTTGCTGGTAATGCTTTGCACTGGGTTATGCCTCATTGGCCTGAACTGGGTGTGAAAAATTCGATTATTGCCTTTGATATTGTGACAGAGACATTTCGTGATGTGCCCCAGCCTGATTATGTCAATAACAAAATAAAATTTCAGGTTGATGCTGGAGTCTTGGAGGGGCGGTTGTGTGTGATGTGTAATTATGGACATGAATATGTTGATTTATGGATAATGGAGAAGTATGGTGTGAAGGAATCCTGGAGTAAGCTATTTTCCTTTCGGGCAACTAAATCAATTAGTCCTTTTATGTTTTTGAGGCCTTTGGCTTATTCAAAAGATGGAGATAAAATACTATTAGAAGTGAATGATCAAAAGCTTGTATGGTATGATTGGAATAGGAGAACTTTTAGGACTGTGAGGACTCGGGATGGTCCGAAGTCTTTTGGTGCAGAAATGTATGTGGGAAGCCTTATTCCTATCAATGATGGTATTGGAATTGAGCAGGAGAAGCAGCAAAAACAGGAGAAGGAGAAGAGAAAGTCAAATACAAAGAATAGGTGAAATAGCATCAACTTAATGTTGTTTTGCTTGTTATATCTGAATGTGCACTTTTTTTTTCCCGTAAACAACATAATTGGATCCCATGGTCTATGTAATTCTTAAATTTTGTTCTCAGCAAGCTATTTTTTTAAACCCTGTTTTCCTTGTCATTGTCGTAGACAAATCATTGTTTGTTGTTTGAGAAATGGAACTGAGTAATTCTTTGTTATTTTTTAACTTTTTAACTAAGTTTATGCTAATAGACTAATGGTTTGTATCTTTAATCTTTAATTTGGTTGACTAGTCAATATATTCACTCATTCTGCTTTTTCCTGATATCTGTTAATATTGAAGCATGTTAATATCATCTTTCTATATATTTCAATTTAATACAATTTTTTTTCCTAATTTTTTTCTCAGAGATGATTTCCTATCAGTAGGGTTCAAACTAAAGTTGTAATCAATCGAGAAGGTCAACACACAAACATGAAAAACACAAAGTGGAACGAGGTAAGCTTGTAAGTACCATGACACACTTGGATTACAGCTGCTATTCACTTGGTTGGTTTAATCTTTATAAATTGTTATGTGATATATCTATATATTATGTATAGAGATATAAGCAGATAATAAAATTGTAGCTCTTATTTTTTTTCTCATAATTTCATCCAATACATTACCTCATCATTCGTTCTTGTGCCTTTTTCTTATCCCTCAGGGTTGATGCTCGAGACCATAAATAATTTGAATTAGAAATGGTAGAGGAATACTTCTAGCAAAGTATATCAACTTTCTGTTTGAAGAATTTTACCAGTTTAGATGTGGGTTTTGCAGGGACATGTTTTTGCCCGTCTTCCACATCAAGCTTGCATACTGCATGAAAACCTATGAGTTATTTTTTCCTGATAAATTAAATAATTGAAGTGCCAGTCTATATACCGTGGCAATGCAATAAAACATTTGGTTTTCTGTTTTAAGACTTAACAGATTCCATGAATATGAACTTTGCAATTACTTTACTTCAATTGGTGAGTTCAATTTGTTCCAATTGCTTCTTTAAACTAAACTTCTATTGCTTGTTCAGTGTAGCCATCGTGACCAAAATTGCAAAAAATTCAGTGGATATGATCGGCGTGGATACTTGAACTTAGTTTTCTGATGAGGTCATTGGCTACTTGTACATCGTTGTTCTGATGAGGTGCCTCACTGGATTCTTTGCAATTTCAGTCGTGATAACTTTACATTTTATATGCTTTAAAAGTTTGATGATTCAATTAGATTTTATTGAAATTCAATGATCCAATTGTAAGAAATCGACTTCAATAACCGAAATGTTATTACCCCCAAATTTGAACCATCAATTGTATGATTCACTCGGCATGCTCAAAATTTGTGGAGATTTAGTATTTCTATTCACACATTGAGCAGTGTTGAAGGTAATCCAATTTATTGGCTCGACTTGTATTAGTTAGTTAAGCTAGAATTAAAATTTAAGTTGCAGTTCATGCTATTATACTGTAAGGATGATTATGATAATAATTTGGATTGAAGTCTTATGGTCGGTTTGGCTCAGCAGAAGCAATCGGTAGTGATCCAACAACTAAAGAGTGACGTGAAGTGCATGATAAAGACATTCGTAATTTTTTCTATTTCTGTAATATTTATGACTTAGTATTTCTCATATAATAATAATAATTATAGGGTGAGGTATTTGTCATTTAAAAAAAAGATTAAATAGTTAAGATATAACTACTCTTAACAATTGCCCTAAGGGCACACTAGTTTTTTTTTTTTTTTTTTTTGGCCTGAGCCCTAAGGGCGATGGTTGGAAAAATCGAATGATAATCAAATAATATGATACGAATGAAGTCTTGAAGGGTTTGGATCAAATGCAGGGAAATTAAGGATATAAGTGACGAATAGTGTTCAGTGGTTCGAGTAAAATGGAAAATAGAGGCAATTTGGTTTTTGGTAAATTTTAAGATGGATTTGATTCCATGAAAAAAGAAGAAAAAATTTGAAGGCCTGACATAGCACAACATAACAAGTCAACCTTTGGGCAAAAAGAAAAAGGCCCTCGAGAGGTCAATAAATCTTTTGATAATGGTAGGTGATTGTGCGGTCGTCCCGTTGATGTTAACCACACAATCTGAGGATCTAAAATCCGGAAATTGATGGCGAGGGGCAGAGGGGCCCCCCATTGTTGGCCAAAACCATAGCATAGATAGGGCTCCAACGTGTAAAAATTGGCTTCTGGCTTCTTGGAGCACTCTCCACCAAGTTACACAATCACCTTAGGAGGACAAAAGAAAAGCGCAATAAAACAAGACAGACTGCGTTACAATCCACTTGGGAACAAACTATACATTTCAATCTTCTTAAAAAATATATTGCAACTGGTGTCTTGGAAGTAAAGGAAAATAGGAGTAGAGGAAAAATCATGAAAATCTCAACTTGAGTGATTAAAATTTTTTATCACGGAAAAATTATATCATTGGTGTTTGAACTTTTTAAAATCGACTATATTGGTAGCTAAATAATTTTTTTTATCTGGTGAGTTTCTCAACTCTTAAAAATAATCTCATATAAGTGTTTTGAGTAGTTTTTCGATCATCAGAGTGTTGATTTACAACTCTAAAATCTCTAAAATTGGAAAAATGACAATAAGAATTTTTTTTGGATCTTTGAATACCCAAATAAAATTTTAAATGGAGTTTGAGAGTTTCAAATCAAGATATTTTAAAATTACAAATAAGCATTCCGGTGATCAGAAAACGATTAAAAATACTTATATGAGATTATTTTTAAAAATTGAGACACTTGTTAAATCAAAGAAATTATTCAAATACCAAAGTAACAAATTTTAAAAAGTTCATACACCAATGATGTAATTTTTCCTTTTTATCACTATAGGTTCCGTTTGTTTTGTGGAAATTTTTTTTTAGGGAAAACATGTTTTACACTTTTCTGAGTTATGATGTTTGGAGCGATGAAAAAAATTAATCAACATAAAATATTTTTTTAGTTGAAGGAAAATTAAGACGTTTTCAATGAAAATAAATTTTTTTTTCAAAAGAGAAGAATTTTATAAATTTTGACAAACTTATTATATTGAAAGGACACGTAAATATACTTGTTACTCCATTAATTACTAATAGTCATCACTGACACTGGATGAGGGAGAAGGGGGCTTAACTTCCAAAATGTGAATTTTTTTAGTATAATTTTATAAAAAATTGACCATGTATTATATATAATCTCCCTTATTTTATGTGAAAATTTCCTATTAACATATAGAAATTGCCTAATTATATATAAAACTTTAATATAAATTATGATATAAAAAATTTGTTTTCTAAAAAAAAATTTATGGCTCCATCACTGATCACCAATAATTATTAATAATCACCACTGATTGCTAGCGACCACCAGCGATTATCACCAATCACTGGTGACCACTATAATTTATAATTTTTATACTTTTATTTCTTATATTTAACAATACATTTTAAAAATATAAAATTTTTATAAGTTTAAATATATTTATAATTTTATAAATTAAAAATTTTAATATATTTTTAATTAATTTTGAATAACAATAGAAAATGAGTTTTTTGAAAAATATTTTTTAGGAAGCTTTTCTTAAAAATTAATTTTTAAAGACAACTTATTTTCCGTGTAATAAATGGAGTTTAAAGGAAATATAGACATGCATCATGCTTATGTAAGCACACACACATTTATGTATGTTAAGTTTAGAGGATTATTTTATTTTTATTTTTAAATATCAAAATCATAATTAAAATTTTTAAGTAACTCCGAGTAAATTAATGAGTTAAATTTAGTGATTGTTGATAAACGCAAAAATGTTTATATTTTACTCATGATTTTATTGTGTTTTTGTCCGTTAAATTGAATTTGATCTGTTTGTTTTAATATGATTTTCAGTTCTTTTTAAAAATTTCATGTTGTAAGGTACCATGGAATGAAAGAATTCAAAATGATATCGTTTGGTGTAAGAAAGGAGCCAATTTTTTAAGTAGAAAATGTTGAAACCTGTCATATGACCATGTGGCCACCTGTGTGACAAAGAGAATTTGTCCAAAATGTATGGAGCTTGTCACATGGCCGTGTGACTGACTGTGTGACGAGTCTGGGTAGACTATTTAAGCAAAAAAATCAGAAAGAGAGCAGGGAGGAAAACACTAGCCTTGCGGCTGTGAATTTTTAGGTTCCTTTGGTTTGTAGATAGCTTAGGACTTTTATTTTGGAGAGATTGAAAGTGTAAATCAAGAAAAAAGATTCATTTTTGTATAGATTAAAAGTGGGAAATCAAGGATCGAAGAGAGAATTTCTGCAACATCATCCATGGATAGTTTGAGTTTCCTTATTTATTCTTTCTTTTATTTATTGTCTTTGAATTCTATTATGAACTAATTATTTTCTATCTAAATATTGATGAACCCTAATTCTTGATTGTATGGATTGAATAATATAAGATTTGATTAATTTATCTTTAATTGTCTTATTTTTGTGATAAACCTTATTATTCTAATTGGGCAATTACTAGCTTGTTGATTAGATATTGTTTCCATGTTAAATGAGTAGAGATACCTTAATATGGATTGATTACTCATAGAGATTGAGAGTTGCTTGGGGCATTAAAGATAGGCCTACAAAACCATTGGGTATTTTGTTCCTTATTCTTAATGCGTGAATTATTTGATTGTATTTGAGAAGAGATTCCTTGCACTTTACCTAGGGATGATGGATTAAATTGCTCGAAAGAGGTTTTAATCTAAATTAATGGAAAGCCAATTCAATGCATTGTTTAGTTAA
Organism: Vernicia montana; assembly: GCA_949750685.1. Classification (NCBI taxonomy): domain Eukaryota; kingdom Viridiplantae; phylum Streptophyta; class Magnoliopsida; order Malpighiales; family Euphorbiaceae; genus Vernicia; species Vernicia montana. The sequence goes on along the minus strand of CATKHJ010072235.1, from coordinate 5,114 downwards.
TTGATTTCATTTTTCATGACATTTATGAGAGGTTAGGGGAATTCATATTTAGATAGCTTTATTTTTATTTATATCTATCAATTTTCTCATGTTTTAGTTTAGTTTCAGTTTTAGTTTTAATTACTCTTGATTGATTATTCACTAGATAATAGTTAAAGTTTGCGTTAATACTTATAAACTTTTTTCGTGGGAAATGATACTCACTCATCACTTTATTACTTGATAACGACCTGTGCACTTACAGTTTGTTAATGTGCGTTTAGGCAGATCAATTGTATATTTTGATTTTTCCTCAATCCTAAAGAAAGAAAACATGAAAATAAAATAAATATTTTCTTTTATAATGTACATAAAGCATGAAATTTTAAATAAATTTCAAAAACTTTTTATGAAACATGACTTTAGGGAAAAATATATGAATTTTAAAATTATAATTTGGAGGCAATATTACCTATAAGTCCACCAATAATATAAAGTTAATAATTTAACTTTTGAGTGGGGCGAATTAATAATATTACTTAGTGGGGAAAAAAATTATATAAAGTTTTTGAACTGAAAAAAATTATATAAAGTTGATAGTCTAACAGCTAATCAATATTATTTAGTTGAGGCATATCTAGTCAATATTATTTAGTTGAGGCATATCTAATCAACATTATTTAGTTAAAGCATATCAAAACATAATCTAATGATAAATGTATATAAGATCAAGGATCTCATTGTTTTTGTACTAAGTCTAGGGATAGTTCAGTGGATAAGGCGACTAAGGCAACCACTTTTGGCCTCCCAATTATATATATATATATATATATATATATATATATATATATATATATATATATATATAGGCCCCTATATATATAGTATAGAAAATAAAAAGTATTTTTACAAAAATAAAGTAGAGAAAACAAAATATTAAAATTTTAGAAATATAATTTAATTTAATAACTTAATATAATTTTGAAAATAGGATTATATTAGTTTTTCCTTCTCTCTCTCTCTCTCTCTCTCTCTCTCTCTATATATATATATATATATATATATATATATTAGATTTTCCTAAATAGTAATATAAATCTATAATTTTTTTCAAGTACTTACTTAATTGCTACCTCTCAAATCAAAAGAAACTCTTTTTTCTTGTGAAACTGCTACCTCATTCTATCTCCATTAAAAGAAGAAATTAATAATTCAATTGAAATACTTAATCTAATAAAAGAACTAGGTTGTTTTCTAAATTATTTCATTGCATATAGAATACTACTTACAATATCTATTACAGTTGCATATGTAGAAAGAAGTTTTTTTAAGTTAAAAATTATAAAAAATTATTTACGAACAACTATATTTCAAGATAGATTAAATAGTTTAGCAATTTTATCTATCAAAAATGATTTATTAGCTAAATTTGAATATAAAAGTTTAATTAATAATTTTGCATCTAGAAAGATTAGAAGTAAATTTAAAATTTAATCTTAATTTTTTGTTAATTTCAGAAGCACTTGCTGTTGAATTTTTCTGATTTTGTTAACCTCCTGCTGCTGTTTCTTGTTACCTACTGTTGTTGTCCCTATAATCTTCAATTTAAAAGTCTCATCTAATAACTTTACCTTAGGCCTCTAAAAACATTGAGTCGCCTGTGGCTAAGTCCACCCCAAATAAAAAATGAGTAACATTTGTCAACCAATCAAGCAATGTAATTTTCTTAATGGTACATATATCTAAGAATCACAATCCAATCTTTATTTTGAAAAAAAAAAAAAAAAAAAAAAATCTATCCATATTTCATAGGTTATAATTTACTAATCTGATAATTGAGTCTTAAGAATAGTTGCATCGTATATTTATGCGGTAGATAATAAAAATCATCAAATTTTGGCATTTTTTTTTAATATGGTTATTAAATAAATTTTTTTTTATGCGAATACTTATTATTATTTTTTTAATCAAAGGTCATCAAGAAATTTTTGGTAAAAAATTTATTAGAGTGGTTGACGTGGCATGACACGTCGCTCCGGCCATCTGACTTTGCACATCACTTTAAATTCACGTCAGATGAATTTTAGTAACCAGAAAAACTCTCAAAGTTTAATATTTTTAGAGTTATTTATATTTTTTTGCCTTTTGATTCTTTTAATTTTTTTTTCATATTTTTAATTTTTTTTATCAAAATATTCTTTTAGTTATTTTTTATTTTTAATCAAAATATTCTTCTAAGTGAAAATATTCTTCTAATTTAAATTTTATTTAATTTTCATAAATTCAAACAATAAATTTACCTTAAAAATCAATTTCTGAATCTAAAATCATTGTTTTTTTTTTCATTCAAAATATTATTTTAATTTTTTAATTGAAAATATTATTCTAATTTAACTTACTAAATTAAAAAATATTCTTCTAATAGACTAATGATTATTAGATCTATTAGATGATCTCAAGAATTTATAAAAACTCTTATATAGAAGGCAACAACTCAATGATTAAGATTTAAGATTTATTAGATGGTCTTATATTAAAATCAATAAATAACTTATTTAAATTTTAATGTAATAAAATAATTCTTCATTTTTTTTTTCTAAAATTTAAATTATAAGAATATTTTCAATTAAAAAAATTAAAAATAATATTTTGAATGAAAAAAAAATTACTAATGATTTTGGATTCATAAATTTATTTTTTGAAAAAAATTATTATTTAAATTTATGAAAATTAAATGAAGTTTAAATTAGAAGAATATTTTGACTTAAAAGAATTAAAAAAATATTTTAATAAAAAAATAAAAATAATTAAAAAAATATTTGTGAAAATAATTAAAAGAATATTTTTTAATTAAAAAAATTAAAAGATTATTTTGAATATAAAAATAATTAGAAGAATGAAAAGTTAAAAATATAAATTACCCTAAAAATACTAAATTTTGAGAAAGTGGTTACTAAAATTCATCTGACGTGAATTTGAAATGATGTGCTGAGTCAGATGGCTGAGATGACGTGTCATAACACATCAGCTACTCTAGTGGAGTTTTGGCCGAAAACTCTCAGATGACTTTTGATTGAGAAAAAAAAATAAAAATTTAGGTATTCGTTTATTGCAACAAAATTTTTTTTTAATGACCACATTAAAAAAAATACTAAAGTTTGATAATTTTTAATATCATTTACCCTATATTTATATTTATGTCGTATCAATGTCAAATTTTTATATCCGTGTTTATAGATTACGAATTTACCAATTTGTTAATTGACTTGAGACATCATTTATCCTATATTGGGTTCATTTCACCCATAGTCCCTGAACTACATGAAGACTTCATTATCATCCTTCAACTTTAAAACGTCACATTAAAATCCTCCAACTTTAATTTCTGTAACTCTATAGTGCTTTTGAACTTTCAGATTTATATTTTTATCCCAAAACTTTTGGTAATTTCAATTTTCCTCCCCAAAAATTTTGGAAGATTGACATTACGATCCAAATCCTTTTATATGGATGAGATTTTAAATGGTTTGGATGAAATATTTAAAGGGAATTCATTAATCCCTTGAAGAGTGTATAATAATACAAAACACTTTTCGATTATAGAAAGAAGAGACCACCCTCAACTATTTTGGAACTATACTTGGGTTTGTGGAAAAATCAGAAACAGGGAAGAAGAATCTAGGATAAATTCTATTTTTAGAAACTTTCCAGAAAATTCCAGAGCAACCGAGTATATAGCAGTAGTTGAAATAATAAAATTTTTAGAAGAAAAATATCCTTCATTCAAAGAACTGCAAATCTTAGGACAGGATATACCTTTGGTGGACTCTACCTGGAGTGAAGAAAAAATAAAAGATTATTTAGTTTGGAAAATATTACACTTCAGAAGAATTGACTTTTTCTTGGCCTATTGGGCAGGATTTCCCAGACACAGAGATTATTGGTGGATTAATTTAGCAAGACAAAGAAATAGGCCACTATAAATGGGAAAACCAGAAGAAAGTGTCGACTCAACCCCCTATGGGTTAACTTCATTAGCACATGTGCATAATGAAATGAGCCTTCTCCTAGAAAAGCTACATGCTAGAGGAGAGTTAGGTGATTCACCAGAACAAAGAAAAACTTTAGCAGAAGAGGTAGGAAAACTGGTGAATGAAAGGCTCGATGCAGTAGAGCGAGAACAGGCTTTAAAGAAACCTGTAGGTTCATCAAAGTCCATTTCTGAAAAGGAAATCTTAAAATTAAGGAAAAAAAAAATGGTTCCTTATATTTTAGATCCTGACAAAAGAGCTGCTAATCAAAGCAGCAGTGATTTAACCCAAGACCTTAGAAAGTCATTAGGGTTGGTAGAAGAAGGCACATTACATATAGATGACAGGACTTTTAATGAGCTTCTTGCTACGAAGAGGGCAGTGTACAAACCAAATTATCCCCATAAGACAAAAGCAGAATTCATACCTAGGGATAATCCTCTAAGACCTGTACTTAGCCCGGCAGCTTTTCTCAATTTAGATTGTGAACAGCATGCGTCTGAAAAAATAGATGAATGGATTACTATGATTAGGTTTACAACCAAATCAGGTAGTTATTCACCTGAGGCAGCCTATGAATTGTGCAAAGCCACCATGGTTGGCAATGCTCAAAAATTTTGGGATCAGCTAGTAGTTCAAACTCCTATAAGGGATGAAATCAGAAAAGCAATAATAACTGATGAGGTGCTAGCTTTAATCGTAGATGCCCTGAAAAGAGAATTTTGTGGTTTCTCAATATCAACAGAGTCTCTTGAAAGAGAACAATATTTAATGGCATTAATGAAACTACAAATTTGTGACATATGTTATTTTGACAATTATGCCTGTGAATTTCAAAAATATTATTATAATTTGGATATAAATGCTCAAAATTACATGTCAACTTTGTTCTTTGCAAAGTTACCAGAACCTTGGCCAGAAGTGGCAAAGACGGCTTATCAACTCCTTCTGAATGAAGACAAAATTGTTGATGGATTAGGAGGAAAGATACAAGCGGTTAGGTATGCCATGAGAAAGGCATGTACTGAACTCCAAGTAAGGCAAGATGCAAAACGTCTTCCTTATCTTAATAAGAGTTGTTGTTCTCAGATAGAATTTGTTCCA